>JABUOV010000609.1:0-19713 GCA_025617405.1 Perca schrenkii
GAATACCCGGTGCTGTAAGCATTTTATTCCTGTTATTTTACAACCGCAGGGGCTCTGTTTCCATCTTTATACCAAAAGTGTAATTGCATTTTACCATCTATAAATAGCTTGTGATCACCTGTTCTCAATGCTTATGGCCATACCACCCTGAACTCGTCTGATCTCGGAAGCTAAGCAGGGTAGGGCCGGGTCAGTACTTGGATGGGAGACTGCCTGGGAATACCCGGTGCTGTAAGCATTTTATTCCTGTTTTACAACCGCAGGGGCTCTGTTCCATCTTTATATCACAAGTGTAATTGCATTTTGCCATATATACATAGCTTGTTTTCACCTGTTCTAAATGCTTACTGCCATACCAACCTGAATAAGCCCGATCTCGTCTGATCTCGGAAGCTAAGCAGGGTAGGGCCGGGTCAGTACTTGGATGGGAGACTGCCCGGGTATACCCGGTGCTGTAAGCTTTTTATTCTACACTTTCAACATCAGGGGCTCTGCTCCTTCTTTATACCACAACTGTAATTGCATTTAACCATCTTTAAATAGCTTGTGTTCACCTATTCTAATTACTTATGGCCATACCACCCTGAACACGCCTGATCTCGGAAGTTAAGCAGGGTAGGGCCGGGTCAGTACTTGGATGGGAGGCTACCTGGGAATACCCGGTGCTGTAAGCTATTTATTCTACACTTTCAACATCAGGGGCTCTGCTCCTTCTTCATACCACAACTGTAATTGCATTTTACCATCTATAAATAGCTTGTGATCACCTGTGCTAAATGCTTACTGCCATACCAACCTGAATACGTCTGTTCTCGGAAGCTAATTAGGGTAGAGCCGTTTCAGTACTTGGATGGGAGACTGCCTGGGAAAACTCGGTGCTGTAAGCTTTTTATTCTACACTTTCAACATCAGGGGCTCTGCTCCTTCTTTATACCACAACTGTAATTAAATTTTACTATCTATAAATAGATTGTGATCACCTGCGCTAAATGCTTACTGCCATACCAACCTGAATACGTCTGATCTCGGAAGCTGAGCAGGGTAGGGCCGTGTCAGTACTTGGATGGGAGACTGCCTGGGAATACCCGGTGCTGTAAGCTTTTTATTCTACACTTTCAACATCAGGGTGCTCTGCTCCTTCTTTATACCACAACTGTAATTGCATTTTACCATCTATAAATAGCTTGTGATCACCTGTGCTAAATGCTTACTGCCATACCAACCTGAATACGCCCGATCTCGTCTGATCTCGGAAGCTAAGCAGGGTAGGGCCGGGTCAGTACTTGGATGGGAGACTGCCTGGGAATACCCGGTGCTGTTAGCTTTATTATTCTACACTTTCAACATCAGGGGCTCTGCTCCTTCTTTATACCACAACTGTAATTGCATTTAACCATCTTTAAATAGCTTGTGTTCACCTATTCTAATTACTTATGGCCATACCACCCTGAACACGCCTGATCTCGGAAGCTAAGCAGGGTAGGCCCGGGTTAGTACTTGGATGGGAGACTGCCTGGGAATACCCGGTGCTGTAAGCTTTTTATTCTACACTATCAACATCAAGGGTTCTGCTCATTCTTTATACCACAACTGTAATTGCATTTTACCATCTATAAATAGCTTGTGATCACCTGTGCTTAGTGCTTACTGCCATACCAACCTGAATACGCCCGATCTCGTCTGATCTCGGAAGCTAAGCAGGGTAGGGCCGGGTCAGTACTTGGATGGGAGACTGCCTGGGAATACCCGGTGCTGTAAGCTTTTTATTCTACACTTTCAACATCAGGGGCTCTTCTCCTTCTTCATACCACAACTGTAATTGCATTTAACCATCTTTAAATAGCTTGTGTTCACCTATTCTAATTACTTATGGCCATACCACCCTGAACACGACTGATCTCGGAAGCTAAGCAGGGTAGGGCTGGGTCAGTACTTGGATGGGAGACTGCCTGGGAATACCCGGTGCTGTAAGCTTTTTATTCTACACCTTCAACATCAGGGGCTCTGCTCCTTGTTTATACCACAAATGTAATTGCATTTTACTATCTATAAATAGCTTTTGATCGCCTGTGCAAAATGCTTACTGCCATACCAACCTGAATACGCCCGATCTCGTCTGATCTCGGAAGCTAAGCAGGTTAGGGCCGGGTCAGTACTTGGATGGGAGACTGCCTGGGAATACCCGGTGCTGTAAGCATTTTATTCCTGTTTAAAAACCGCAGGGGCTCTACTCCATCTTTATACCAAAAGTGTAATTGCATTTTGCCATCTATAAATAGCTTGTGATCACCTGTTCTAAATGTGTATGGCCATACCACCCTGAACACGACTGATCTCGGAAGCTAAGCAGGGTAGGGCCGGGTCAGTACTTGGATGGGAGACTGCCTGGGAATACCCGGTGCTGTAAGCATTTTATTCCTGTTTTACAACCGCAGGGGCTCTGTTCCATCTTTATATCACAAGTGTAATTGCATTTTGCCAAATATAAATAGCTTGTTTTCACCTGTTCTAAATGCTTACTGCCATACCAACCTGAATAAGCCCGATCTCGTCTGATCTCGGAAGCTAAGCAGGGATAGGGCCGGGTCAGTACTTGGATGGGAGACTGCCTGGGAGTACCCGGTGCTGTAAGCTTTTTATTCTACACTTTCAACATCAGGGGCTCTTCTCCTTCTTCATACCACAACTGTAATTGCATTTAACCATCTTTAAATAGCTTGTGTTCACCTATTCTAATTACTTATGGCCATACCACCCTGAACACGACTGATCTCGGAAGCTAAGCAGGGTAGGGCTGGGTCAGTACTTGGATGGGAGACTGCCTGGGAATACCCGGTGCTGTAAGCTTTTTATTCTACACCTTCAACATCAGGGGCTCTGCTCCTTGTTTATACCACAACTGTAATTGCATTTTACTATCTATAAATAGCTTTTGATCGCCTGTGCAAAATGCTTACTGCCATACCAACCTGAACACGCCCGATCTCGTCTGATCTCGGAAGCTAAGCAGGTTAGGGCCGGGTCAGTACTTGGATGGGAGACTGCCTGGGAATACCCGGTGCTGTAAGCATTTTATTCCTGTTTCAAAACCGCAGGGGCTCTACTCCATCTTTATACCAAAAGTGTAATTGCATTTTGCCATCTATAAATAGCTTGTGATCACCTGTTCTAAATGTGTATGGCCATACCTCCCTGAACACGACTGATCTCGGAAGCTAAGCAGGGTAGGGCCGGGTCAGTACTTGGATGGGAGACTGCCTGGGAATACCCGGTGCTGTAAGCATTTTATTCCTGTTTTACAACTGCAGGGGCTCTGTTCCATCTTTATATCACAAGTGTAATTGCATTTTGCCATACATACATAGCTTGTTTTCACCTGTTCTAAATGCTTACTGCCAAACCAACCTGAATAAGCCCGATCTCGTCTGATCTCGGAAGCTAAGCAGGGTAGGGTCGGGTCAGTACTTGGATGGGAGACTGCCTGGGAGTACCCGGTGCTGTAAGCTTTTTATTCTACACTTTCAACATCAGGGGCTCTTCTCCTTCTTCATACCACAACTGTAATTGCATTTAACCATCTTTAAATAGCTTGTGTTCACCTATTCTAATTACTTATGGCCATACCACCCTGAACACGCCTGATCTCGGAAGCTGAGCAGGGTAGGGCCGTGTCAGTACTTGGATGGGAGGCTGCCTGGGAATACCCGGTGCTGTAAGCTTTTTATTCTACACTTTCAACATCAGGGTTCTCTGCTCCTTCTTTATACCACAACTGTAATTGCATTTTACCATCTATAAATAGCTTGTGATCACCTGTGCTTAATGCTTACTGCCATACCAACCTGAATGCGACTGATCTCGGAAGCTAAGCAGGGTAGGGCCGGGTCAGTACTTGGATGGGAGACTGCCTGGGAATACCCGGTGCTGTAAGCTTTTTATTCTACACTTTCAACATCAGGGTGCTCTGCTCCTTCTTTATACCACAACTGTAATTGCATTTTACCATCTATAAATAGCTTGTGATCACCTATTCTAATTACTTATGGCCATACCACCCTGAACACGCCTGATCTCGGAAGCTGAGCAGGGTAGGGCCGTGTCAGTACTTGGATGGGAGGCTGCCTGGGAATACCCGGTGCTGTAAGCTTTTTATTCTACACTTTCAACATCAGGGTTCTCTGCTCCTTCTTTATACCACAACTGTAATTGCATTTTACCATCTATAAATAGCTTGTGATCACCTGTGCTAAATGCTTACTGCCATACCAACCTGAATACGCCCGATCTCGGCTGATCTCGGAAGCTAAGCAGGGTAGGGCCGGGTCAGTACTTGGATGGGAGACTGCCTTGGAATACCCGGTGCTGTTAGCTTTATTATTCTACACTTTCAACATCAGGTGCTCCGCTCCTTCTTTATACCACAACTGTAATTGCATTTAACCATTTTTAAATAGCTTGTGTACACCTATTCTAATTACTTATGGCCATACCACCCTGAACACGCCTGATCTCGGAAGCTAAGCAGGGTAGGCCCGGGTTAGTACTTGGATGGGAGACTGCCTGGGAATACCCGGTGCTGTAAGCTTTTTATTCTACACTATCAACATCAAAGGTTCTGCTCATTCTTTATACCACAACTGTAATTGCATTTTACCATCTATAAATAGCTTGTGATCACCTGTGCTTAGTGCTTACTGCCATACCAACCTGAATGCGCCCGATCTCGTCTGATCTCGGAAGCTAAGCAGGGTAGGGCCGGGTAAGTACTTGGATGGGAGACTGCCTGGGAATACCCGGTGCTGTAAGCATTTTATTCCTGTTTTACAACTGCAGGGGCTCTGTTCCATCTTTATATCACAAGTGTAATTGCATTTTGCCATACATACATAGCTTGTTTTCACCTGTTCTAAATGCTTACTGCCAAACCAACCTGAATAAGCCCGATCTCGTCTGATCTCGGAAGCTAAGCAGGGTAGGGTCGGGTCAGTACTTGGATGGGAGACTGCCTGGGAATACCCGGTGCTGTAAGCATTTTATTCCTGTTTTACAACTGCAGGGGCTCTGTTCCATCTTTATATCACAAGTGTAATTGCATTTTGCCATACATACATAGCTTGTTTTCACCTGTTCTAAATGCTTACTGCCAAACCAACCTGAATAAGCCCGATCTCGTCTGATCTCGGAAGCTAAGCAGGGTAGGGTCGGGTCAGTACTTGGATGGGAGACTGCCTGGGAGTACCCGGTGCTGTAAGCTTTTTATTCTACACTTTCAACATCAGGGGCTCTTCTCCTTCTTCATACCACAACTGTAATTGCATTTAACCATCTTTAAATAGCTTGTGTTCACCTATTCTAATTACTTATGGCCATACCACCCTGAACACGCCTGATCTCGGAAGCTGAGCAGGGTAGGGCCGTGTCAGTACTTGGATGGGAGGCTGCCTGGGAATACCCGGTGCTGTAAGCTTTTTATTCTACACTTTCAACATCAGGGTTCTCTGCTCCTTCTTTATACCACAACTGTAATTGCATTTTACCATCTATAAATAGCTTGTGATCACCTGTGCTAAATGCTTACTGCCGTACCAACCTGAATACGCCCGATCTCGGCTGATCTCGGAAGCTAAGCAGGGTAGGGCCGGGTCAGTACTTGGATGGGAGACTGCGTGGGACTACCCGGTGCTGTAAGCTTTTTATTCTACACTATCAACATCAGGGGATCTGCTCATTCTTTATACCACAACTGTAATTGCATTTTACCATCTATAAATAGCTTGTGATCACCTGTGCTTAATGCTTACTGCCATACCAACCTGAATACGCCTGACGCCTTGCATTTTACCATCTATAAATAGGTTGTGATCACCTGTGCTAAATGCTTACTGCCATACCAACCTGAATACGCCCGATCTCATCTGATCTCGGAAGCTACGCAGGGTAGGGCCGGGTCAGTACTTGGATGGGAGACTGCCTGGGAATACCCGGTGCTGTAAGCATTTTATTCCTGTTATACAACCGCAGGGGCTCTTTTCCATCTTTATACCAAAAGTGTAATTGCATTTTGCCATCTATAAATAGCTTGTGATCACCTGTTCTAAATGCGTATGGCCATACCACCCTGAACACGTCTGATCTCGGAAGCTAAGCAGGGTAGGGCCGGGTCAGTACTTGGATGGGAGACTGCCTGGGAATACCCGGTGCTGTAAGCATTTTATTCCTGTTTTACAACCGCAGGGGCTCTGTTCCATCTTTATATCACAAGTGTAATTGCATTTTGCCATATATACATAGCTTGTTTTCACCTGTTCTAAATGCTTACTGCCATACCAACCTGAATAAGCCCGATCTCGTCTGATCTCGGAAGCTAAGCAGGGTAGGGTCGGGTCAGTACTTGGATGGGAGACTGACCTGGGAATACCCGGTGCTGTAAGCTTTTTATTCTACACTTTCAACATCAGGGGCTCTGCTCCTTCTTTATACCACAACTGTAATTGCATTTAACCATCTTTAAATAGCTTGTGTTCACCTATTCTAATTACTTATGGCCATACCACCCTGAACACGCCTGATCTCGGAAGCTAAGCAGGGTAGGGCCGGGTCAGTACTTGGATGGGAGGCTGCCTGGGAATACCCGGTGCTGTAAGCTTTTTATTCTACACTTTCAACATCAGGGTTCTCTGCTCCTTCTTTATACCACAACTGTAATTGCATTTTACCATCTATAAATAGCTTGTGATCACCTGTGCTAAATGCTTACTGCCATACCAACCTGAATACGCCCGATCTCGTCTGATCTCGGAAGCTAAGCAGGGTAGGGCCGGGTCAGTACTTGGATGGGAGACTGCCTGGGAATACCCGGTGCTGTAAGCTTTTTATTCTACACTATCAACATCAGGGGCTCTGCTCATTCTTTATACCACAACTGTAATTGCATTTTACCATCTATAAATAGCTTGTGATCACCTGTGCTTAATGCTTACTGCCATACCAACCTGAATACGCCTGACGCCTTGCATTTTACCATCTATAAATAGGTTGTGATCACCTGTGCTAAATGCTTACTGCCATACCAACCTGAATACGCCCGATCTCATCTGATCTCGGAAGCTACGCAGGGTAGGAACGGGTCAGTACTTGGATGGGAGACTGCCTCGGAATACCCGGTGCTGTAAGCATTTATTCCTGTTATTCAACCGCAGGGGCTCTTTTCCATCTTTATACCAAAAGTGTAATTGCATTTTGCAATCTATAAATAGCTTGTGATCACCTGTTCTAAATGCGTATGGCCATACCACCCTGAACTCGTCTGATCTCGGAAGCTAAGCAGGGTAGGGCCGTGTCAGTACTTGGATGGGAGACTGCCTGGGAATACCCGGTGCTGTAAGCATTTTATTCCTGTTTTACAACCGCAGGGACTCTGTTCCATCTTTATATCACAAGTGTATTTGCATTTTGCCATATATACATAGCTTGTTTTCACCTGTTCTAAATGCTTACTGCCATACCAACCTGAATAAGCCCGATCTCGTCTGATCTCGGAAGCTAAGCAGAGTAGGGTCGGGTCAGTACTTGGATGGGAGACTGCCCGGGTATACCCGGTGCTGTAAGCTTTTTATTCTACACTTTCAACATCAGGGGCTCTGCTCCTTCTTTATACCACAACTGTAATTGCATTTAACCATCTTTAAATAGCTTGTGTTCACCTATTCTAATTACTTATGGCCATACCACCCTGAACACGCCTGATCTCGGAAGTTAAGCAGGGTAGGGCCGGGTCAGTACTTGGATGGGAGGCTACCTGGGAATACCCGGTGCTGTAAGCTATTTATTCTACACTTTCAACATCAGGGGCTCTGCTCCTTCTTTATACCACAACTGTAATTGCATTTTACCATCTATAAATAGCTTGTGATCACCTGTGCTAAATGCTTACTGCCATACCAACCTGAATACGTCTGATCTCGGAAGCTAATTAGGGTAGAGCCGTGTCAGTACTTGGATGGGAGACTGCCTGGGAATACCCGGTGCTGTAAGCTTTTTATTCTACACTTTCAACATCAGGGGCTCTGCTCCTTCTTTATACCACAACTGTAATTGCATTTTACTATCTATAAATAGATTGTGATCACCTGCGCTAAATGCTTACTGCCATACCAACCTGAATACGTCTGATCTCGGAAGCTGAGCAGGGTAGGGCCGTGTCAGTACTTGGATGGGAGACTGCCTGGGAATACCCGGTGCTGTAAGCTTTTTATTCTACACTTTCAACATCAGGGTGCTCTGCTCCTTCTTTATACCACAACTGTAATTGCATTTTACCATCTATAAATAGCTTGTGATCACCTGTGCTAAATGCTTACTGCCATACCAACCTGAATACGCCCGATCTCGTCTGATCTCGGAAGCTAAGCAGGGTAGGGCCGGGTCAGTACTTGGATGGGAGACTGCCTGGGAATACCCGGTGCTGTTAGCTTTATTATTCTACACTTTCAACATCAGGGGCTCTGCTCCTTCTTTATACCACAACTGTAATTGCATTTAACCATCTTTAAATAGCTTGTGTTCACCTATTCTAATTACTTATGGCCATACCACCCTGAACACGCCTGATCTTGGAAGCTAAGCAGGGTAGGGCCGGGTCAGTACTTGGATGGGAGACTGCCTGGGAATACCCGGTGCTGTAAGCTTTTTATTCTACACTTTCAACATCAGGGGCTCTGCTCCTTCTTTATACCACAACTGTAATTGCATTTTACCATCTATAAATAGGTTGTGATCACCTGTGCTAAATGCTTACTGCCATACCAACCTGAATACGCCCGATCTCGTCTGATCTCGGAAGCTACGCAGGGTAGGGCCGGGTCAGTACTTGGATGGGAGACTGCCTGGGAATACCCGGTGCTGTAAGCATTTTATTCCTGTTTTACAACCGCAGGGGCTCTGTTCCATCTTTATATCACAAGTGTAATTGCATTTTGCCATATATAAATAGCTTGTTTTCACCTGTTCTAAATGCTTACTGCCATACCAACCTGAATAAGCCCGATCTCGTCTGATCTCGGAAGCTAAGCAGGGTAGGGCCGGGTCAATACTTGGATGGGAGACTGCCTGGGAATACCCGGTGCTGTAAGCTTTTTTATTCTACACTTTCAACATCAGGGGCTCTGCTCCTTCTTTATACCACAACTGTATTTGCATTTAACCATCTTTACATAGCTTGTGTTCACCTATTCTAATTACTTATGGCCATACCACCCTGAACACGCCTGATCTCGGAAGCTAAGCAGGGTAGGCCCGGGTTAGTACTTGGATGGGAGACTGCCTGGGAAATACCCGGTGCTGTAAGCTTTTTTATTCTACACTATCAACATCAAGGGTTCTGCTCATTCTTTATACCACAACTGTAATTGCATTTTACCATCCATAAATAGCTTGTGATCACCTGTGCTTAGTGCTTACTGCCATACCAACCTGAAAACGCCCGATCTCGTATGATCTCGGAAGCTAAGCAGGGTAGGGCCGGGCCAGTACTTGGATGGGAGACTGCCTGGGAATACCCCGGTGCTGGAAGCTTTTTTATTCTACACTTTCAGCATCAGGGGCTCTGCTCCTTCTTTATACCACAACTGTAATTGCATTTTACTATCTATAAATAGATTGTGATCACCTGCGCTAAATGCTTACTGCCATACCAACCTGAATACGCCTGATCTCGGAAGCTAAGCAGGGTAGGGCTGGGTCAGTACTTGGATGGGAGACTGCCTCGGAATACCCGGTGCTGTTAGCTTTATTATTCTACACTTTCAACATCAGGGGCTCTGCTCCTTCTTTATACCACAACTGTAATTGCATTTAACCATCTTTAAATAGCTTGTGTTCACCTATTCTAATTACTTTTGGCCATACCACCCTGAACACGCCTGATCTCGGAAGCTATGCAGGGTAGGGCCGGGTCAGTACTTGGATGGGAGACTGCCTGGGAATACCCGTTGCTGTAAGCTTTTTATTGTACACTATCAACATCAGGGGCTCTGCTCATTCTTTATACCACAACTGTAATTGCATTTTACCATCTATAAATATCTTGTGATCACCTGTGCTAAATGCTTACTGCAATACCAACCTGAATACGCCCGATCTCGTCTGATCTCGGAAACTAAGCAGGGTAGAGCCGGGTCAGTACTTGGATGGGAGACTGCCTGGGAATACCCGGTGCTGTAAGCTTTTTATTCTACACTTTCAACATCAGGGGCTCTGCTCCTTCTTCATACAACAACTTTATTTGCATTTAACCATCTTTAAATAGCTTGTGTTCACCTATTCTAATTACTTATGGCCATACCACCCTGAACACGCCTGATCTCGGAAGCTAAGCAGGGTAGGGCCGGGTCAGTACTTGAATGGGAGACTGCCTGGGAATACCCGGTGCTGTAAGCTTTTTATTCCTGTTTTGCAACCGCAGGGGCTCTACTCCATCTTTATACCACAAGTGTAATTGCATTTTGCCATCTATAAATAGCTTGTGATCACCTGTTCTAAATGCTTATGGCCATATAACCCTGAACACGCCTGGTCTCGTCTGATCTCGGAAGCTAAGCAGGGTAGGGCCGGGTCTGTACTTGGATGGGAGACTGCCTGGGAATACCCGGTGTTGTAAGCATTTTATTCCTGTTTTAAAACCGCAGGGGCTCTGTTCCATCTTTATATCACAAGTGTAATTGCATTTTGCCATATATAAATAGCTTGTTTTCACCTGCTCTAAATGCTTACTGCCATACCAACCTGAATAAGCCCGATCTCGTCTGATCTCGGAAGCTAAGCAGGGTAGGGCCGGGTCAGTACTTGGATGGGAGACTGCCTGGGTATACCCGGTGCTGTAAGCTTTTTATTCTACACTTTCAACCTCAGGGGCTCTGCTCCTTCTTTATACCACAACTGTAATTGCATTTAACCATCTTTAAATAGCTTGTGTTCACCTATTCTAATTACTTATGGCCATACCACCCTGAACACGCCTGATCTCGGAAGCTAAGCAGGTTAGGGCCGGGTCAGTACTTGGATGGGAGACTGCCTGGGAATACCCGGTGATGTAAGCTTTTTATTCTACACTTTCAACATCAGGGGCTCTGCTCCTTCTTTATACCACAACTGTAATTGCATTTTACTATCTATAAATAGCTTTTGATCACCTGTGCAAAATGCTTACTGCCATACCAACCTGAATACGCCCGATCTCGTCTGATCTCGGAAGCTAAGCAGGTTAAGGACCGGGTCAGTACTTGGATGGGAGACTGCCTGGGAATACCCGGTGCTGTAAGCATTTTATTCCTGTTTTAAAACCGCAGGGGCTCTACTCCATCTTTATACCACAAGTGTAATTGCATTTTGCCATCTATAAATAGCTTGTGATCACCTGTTCTAAATGCGTATGGCCATACCACCCTGAACACGCCTGATCTCGGAAGCTAAGCAGGTTAGGGCCGGGTCAGTACTTGGATGGGAGACTGCCTGGGAATACCAGGTGCTGTAAGGTTTTTATTCTACACTTTCAACATCAGGGGCTCTGCTCCTTCTTTATACCACAACTGTAATTGCATTTTACTATCTATAAATAGCTTTTGATCACCTGTGCAAAATGCTTACTGCCATACCAAACTGAATACGCCCGATCTCGTCTGATCTCGGAAGCTAAGCAGGTTAGGGCCGGGTCAGTACTTGGATGGGAGTCTGCCTGGGAATACCCGGTGCTGTATGCTTTTTATTCTACACTTTCAACATCAGGGGCTCTGCTCCTTCTTTATACCACAACTGTAATTGCATTTTACTATCTATAAATAGCTTGTGATCACCTGTGCTAAATGCTTACTGCCATACCAACCTGAATACGCCTGATCTCGGAAGCTAAGCAGGGTAGGGCCGGGTCAGTACTTGGATGGGAGACTGCCTGGGAATACCCGGTGCTGTAAGCTTTTTATTCCTGTTTTGCAACCGCAGGGGCTCTACTCCATCTTTATACCACAAGTGTAATTGCATTTTGCCATCTATAAATAGCTTGTGATCACCTGTTCTAAATGCTTATGGCCATACAACCCTGAACACGCCTGATCTCGTCTGATCTCGGAAGCTAAGCAGGGTAGGGCCGGGTCTGTACTTGGATGGGAGACTGCCTGGGAATACCCGGTGTTGTAAGCAATTTATTCCTGTTTTAAAACCGCAGGGGCTCTGTTCCATCTTTATATCACAAGTGTAATTGCATTTTGCCATATATAAATAGCTTGTTTTCACCTACTCTAAATGCTTACTGCCATACCAACCTGAATAAGCCCGTTCTCGTCTGATCTCGGAAGCTAAGCAGGGTAGGGCCGGGTCAGTACTTGGATGGGAGACTGCCTGGGTATACCCGGTGCTGTAAGCTTTTTATTCTACACTTTCAACCTCAGGGGCTCTGCTCCTTCTTTATACCACAACTGTAATTGCATTTAACCATCTTTAAATAGCTTGTGTTCACTTATTCTAATTACTTATGGCCATACCACCCTGAACACGCCTGATCTCGGAAGCTAAGCAGGTTAGGGCCGGGTCAGTACTTGGATGGGAGACTGCCTGGGAATACCCGGTGCTGTAAGCTTTTTATTCTACACTTTCAACATCAGGGGCTCTGCTCCTTCTTTATACCACAACTGTAATTGCATTTTACTATCTATAAATAGCTTTTGATCACCTGTGCTAAATGCTTACTGCCATACCAACCTGAATACGCCCGATCTCGTCTGATCTCGGAAGCTAAGCAGGTTAGGGCCGGGTCAGTACTTGGATGGGAGACTGCCTGGGAATACCCGGTGCTGTAAGCTTTTTATTCTACACTTTCAACATCAGGGGCTCTGCTCCTTCTTTATACCACAACTGTAATTGCATTTTACCATCTATAAATAGCTTGTGATCACCTGTGCTAAATGCTTACTGCCATACCAACCTGAATACGCCCGATCTCGTCTGATCTCGGAAGCTAAGCAGGGTAGAGGCGGGTCAGTACTTGGATGGGAGACTGCCTGGGAATACCCGGTGCTGTAAGCTTTTTATTCTACACTTTCAACATCAGGGGCTCTGCTCCTTCTTTATACCACAACTGTAATTTGCATTTTAACCATCTGTAGATAGCTTGTGTTCACCTATTCTAAATTGCTTATGGCCATACCACCCTGAACACGCCTGATCTCGGAAGCTAAGCAGGGTAGGGCCGGGTCAGTACTTGGATGGGAGACTGCCTGGGAATACCCGGTGCTGTAAGCTTTTTATTCTACACTTTCAACATCAGGGGCTCTGCTCCTTCTTTATACCACAACTGTATTTGCATTTAACCATCTTTAAATAGCTTGTGTTCACCTATTCTAATTACTTATGGCCATACCACCCTGAACACGCCTGATCTCGGAAGCTAAGCAGGGTAGGGCCGGGTCAGAACTTGGATGGGAGACTGCCTGGGAATAACCGGTGCTGTAAGCTTTTTATTCTACACTTTCAACATCAGTTGCTCTGCTCTTTCTTTATACCACAACTGTAATTGCATTTTACTATCTATAAATAGCTTTTGATCACCTGTGCAAATTGCTTACTGCCATACCAACCTGAATGAGCCCGATCTCGTCTGATCTCGGAAGCTACGCAGGGTAGGGCCGGGTCAGTACTTGGATGGGATCACAGTGCTGTAAGCTTTTTATTCTACACTTTCAACATCAGGGGCTCTGCTCCTTCTTTATACCACAACTGTAATTGCATTTTACCATCTATAAATAGCTTGTGATCACCTGTGCTAAATGCTTACTGCCATACCAACCTGAATACGCCCGATCTCGTCTGATCTCGGAAACTAAGCAGGGTAGAGGCGGGTCAGTACTTGCATGGGAGACTGCCTGGGAATACCCGGTGCTGTAAGCTTTTTATTCTACACTTTCAACATCAGGGGCTCTGCTCCTTCTTTATACCACAACTGTAATTGCATTTTACCATCTATAAATAGCTTGTGATCACCTGTGCTTAGTGCTTACTGCCATACCAACCTGAATACGCCCGTTCTCGTCTGATCTCGGAAGCTAAGCAGGGTAGGGCCGGGTCAGTACTTGGATGGGAGACTGCCTGGGAATACCCGGTGCTGTAAGCTTTTTATTCTACACTTTCAACATCAGGGCCTCTACTCCTTCTTTATACCACAACTGTAATTGCATTTTACCATCTATAAATAGGTTGTGATCCCCTGTGTTAATTGCTTACTGCCATACCAACCTGAATACGCCAGATCTCGTATGATCTCGGAAGCTAAGCAGGGTAGGGCCGGGTCAGTACTTGGATGGGAGACTGCCTGGGAATACCCGGTGCAGTAAGCTTTTTATTCTACACTTTCAACATCAGGGGCTCTGCTCCTTCTTTATACCACAACTGTAAATGCATTTTACTATCTATAAATAGCTTGTGATCACCTGTGCTAGAATGCTTACTGCCATACCAACCTGAATACGCCCGATCTCGTCTGATCTCGGAAGCTAAGCAGGGTAGGGCCGGGTCTGTACTTGGATGGGAGACTGCCTGGGAATACCCGGTGCTGTAAGCTTTTTATTCCTGTTTTGCAACCGCAGGGGCTCTACTCCATCTTTATACCACAAGTGTAATTGCATTTTGCCATCTATAAATAGCTTGTGATCACCTGTTCTAAATGCTTATGGCCATACAACCCTGAACACGCCTGGTCTCGTCTGATCTCGGAAGCTAAGCAGGGTAGGGCCGGGTCTGTACTTGGATGGGAGACTGCCTGGGAATACCCGGTGCTGTAAGCATTTTATTCCTGTTTTAAAACCGCAGGGGCTCTGTTCCATCTTTATATCACAAGTGTAATTGCATTTTGCCATATATAAATAGCTTGTTTTCACCTGCTCTAAATGCTTACTGCCATACCAACCTGAATAAGCCCGATCTCGTCTGATCTCGGAAGCTAAGCAGGGTAGGGCCGGGTCAGTACTTGGATGGGAGACTGCCTGGGAATACCCGGTGCTGTAAGCTTTTTATTCTACACTTTCAACATCAGGGGCTCTGCTCCTTCTTTATACCACAACTGTAATTGCATTTTACTATCTATAAATAGCTTTTGATCACCTGTCCAAAATGCTTACTGCCATACCAACCTGAATACGCCCGATCTCGTCTGATCTCGGAAGCTAAGCAGGTTAAGGACGGGTCAGTACTTGGATGGGAGACTGCCTGGGAATACCCGGTGCTGTAAACATTTTATTCCTGTTTTAAAACCGCAGGGGCTCTACTCCATCTTTATACCACAAGTGTAATTGCATTTTGCCATCTATAAATAGCTTGTGATCACCTGTTCTAAATGCGTATGGCCATACCACCCTGAACACGCCTGATCTCGGAAGCTAAGCAGGTTAGGGCCGGGTCAGTACTTGGATGGGAGACTGCCTGGGAATACCAGGTGCTGTAAGGTTTTTTATTCTACACTTTCAACATCAGGGGCTCTGCTCCTTCTTTATACCACAACTGTAATTGCATTTTACTATCTATAAATAGCTTTTGATCACCTGTGCAAAATGCTTACTGCCATACCAAACTGAATACGCCCGATCTCGTCTGATCTCGGAAGCTAAGCAGGTTAGGGCCGGGTCAGTACTTGGATGGGAGTCTGCCTGGGAATACCCGGTGCTGTATGCTTTTTATTCTACACTTTCAACATCAGGGGCTCTGCTCCTTCTTTATACCACAACTGTAATTGCATTTTACTATCTATAAATAGCTTGTGATCACCTGTGCTAAATGCTTACTGCCATACCAACCTGAATACGCCTGATCTCGGAAGCTAAGCAGGGTAGGGCCGGGTCAGTACTTGGATGGGAGACTGCCTGGGAATACCCGGTGCTGTAAGCTTTTTATTCCTGTTTTGCAACCGCAGGGGCTCTACTCCATCTTTATACCACAAGTGTAATTGCATTTTGCCATCTATAAATAGCTTGTGATCACCTGTTCTAAATGCTTATGGCCATACAACCCTGAACACGCCTGATCTCGTCTGATCTCGGAAGCTAAGCAGGGTAGGGCCGGGTCTGTACTTGGATGGGAGACTGCCTGGGAATACCCGGTGTTGTAAGCAATTTATTCCTGTTTTTAAAAACCGCAGGGGCTCTGTTCCATCTTTATATCACAAGTGTAATTGCATTTTGCCATATATAAATAGCTTGTTTTCACCTACTCTAAATGCTTACTGCCATACCAACCTGAATAAGCCCGTTCTCGTCTGATCTCGGAAGCTAAGCAGGGTAGGGCCGGGTCAGTACTTGGATGGGAGACTGCCTGGGTATACCCGGTGCTGTAAGCTTTTTATTCTACACTTTCAACCTCAGGGGCTCTGCTCCTTCTTTATACCACAACTGTAATTGCATTTAACCATCTTTAAATAGCTTGTGTTCACTTATTCTAATTACTTATGGCCATACCACCCTGAACATGCCTGATCTCGGAAGCTAAGCAGGTTAGGGCCGGGTCAGTACTTGATGGGAGACTGCCTGGGAATACCCGGTGCTGTAAGCTTTTTATTCTACACTTTCAACATCAGGGGCTCTGCTCCTTCTTTATACCACAACTGTAATTGCATTTTACTATCTATAAATAGCTTTTGATCACCTGTGCTAAATGCTTACTGCCATACCAACCTGAATACGCCCGATCTCGTCTGATCTCGGAAGCTAAGCAGGTTAGGGCCGGGTCAGTACTTGGATGGGAGACTGCCTGGGAATACCCGGTGCTGTAAGCTTTTTATTCTACACTTTCAACATCAGGGGCTCTGCTCCTTCTTTATACCACAACTGTAATTGCATTTTACTATCTATAAATAGCTTGTGATCACCTGTGCTAAATGCTTACTGCCATACCAACCTGAATACGCCCGATCTCGTCTGATCTCGGAAGCTAAGCAGGTTAAGGCCGGGTCAGTACTTGGATGGGAGACTGCCTGGGAATACCCGGTGCTGTAAGCATTTTATTCCTGTTTGAAAACCGCAGGGGCTCTACTCCATCTTTATACCACAAGTGTAATTGCATTTTGCCATCTATAAATAGCTTGTGATCACCTGTTCTAAATGCGTATGGCCATACCACCCTGAACACGCCTGATCTCGGAAGCTAAGCAGGGTAGGGCCGGGTCAGTACTTGGATGGGAGACTGCCTGGGAATACCCGGTGCTGTAAGCTTTTTATTCTACACTTTCAACATCAGGGGCTCTGCTCCTTCTTTATACCACAACTGTAATTGCATTTTACTATCTATAAATAGCTTTTGATCACCTGTGCAAAATGTTTACTGCCATACCAACCATATCAGGGGCTCTGGTCCTTCTAAATACCACAACTGTAATTGCATTTTACTATCTATAAATAGCTTGTGATCACCAGTGCTAAATGCTTACTGCCATACCAACCTGAATACGACCGATCTCGTCTGATCTCGGAAGCTAAGCAGGTTAGGGCCGGGTCAGTACTTGGATGGGAGACTGCCTGGGAATACCCAGTGCTGTAAGCATTTTATTCCTGTTTTACAACCGCAGGGGCTCTACTCCATCTTTATACCACAAGTTTAATGGCATTTTGACATCTATAAATAGCTTGTGATCACCTGTTCTAAATGCTTATGGCCATACAACCCTGAACACGCCTGATCTCGTCTGATCTCGGAAGCTAAGCAGGGTAGGGCCGGCTCTGTACTTGGATGGGAGACTGCCTGGGAATACCCGGTGTTGTAAGCATTTTATTCCTGTTTTAAAACCGCAGGGGCTCTGTTCCATCTATATATCACAAGTGTAATTGCATTTTGCCATATATAAATAGCTTGTTTTCACCTGTTCTAAATGCTTACTGCCATACCAACCTGAATAATCCCGATCTCGTCTGATCTCGGAAGCTAAGCAGGGTAGGGCCGGGTCAGTACTTGGATGGGAGACTGCCTGGGTATACCCGGTGCTGTAAGCTTTTTATTCTACAGTTTCAACCTCAGGGGCTCTGCTCCTTCTTTATACCACAACTGTAATTGCACTTAACCATCTTTAAATAGCTTGTGTTTACCTATTCTAATTACTTATGGCCATACCACCCTGAACACGCCTGATCTCGGAAGCTAAGCAGGTTAGGGCCGGGTCAGTTCTTGGATGGGAGACTGCCTGGGAATACCCGGTGATGTAAGCTTTTATTCTACACTTTCAACATCAGGGGCTCTGCTCCTTCTTCATACCACAACTGTAATTGCGTTTTACTATCTATAAATAGCTTTTGATCACCTGTGCAAAATGCTTACTGCCATACCAACCTGAATACGCCCGATCTCGTCTGATCTCGGAAGTTAAGCAGGTTAAGGCCGGGTCAGTACTTGGATGGGAGACTGCCTGGGAATACTCGGTGCTGTAAGCATTTTATTCCTGTTTTAAAACCGCAGGGGCTCTACTCCATCTTTATACCACAAGTGTAATTGCATTTTGCCATCTATAAATAGCTTGTGATCACCTGTTCTAAATGCGTATGGCCATACCACCCTGAACACGCCTGATCTCGGAAGCTAAGCAGGGTAGGGCCGGGTCAGTACTTGGATGGGAGACTTCCTGGGAATACCCGGTGCTGTAAGCTTTTTATTCTACACTTTCAACATCAGGGGCTCTGCTCCTTCTTTATACCACAACTGTAATTGCATTTTACTATCTATAAATAGCTTTTGATCACCTGTGCAAAATGCTTACTGCCTTACCAACCTGAATACGCCCGATCTCGTCTGATCTCGGAAGCTAAGCAGGTTAGGGCCGGGTCAGTATTTGGATGGGAGACTGCCTGGGAATACCCGGTGCTGTAAGCATTTTATTCCTGTTTTAAAACCGCAGGGGCTCTACTCCATCTTTATACCACAAGTGTAATTGCATGTTGCCATCTATAAATAGCTTGTGATCACCTGTTCTAAATGCTTATGGCCATACCACCCTGAACACGCCTGATCTCGTCTGATCTCGGAAGCTAAGCAGGGTAGGGCCGGGTCAGTACTTGGATGGGAGACTGCCTGGGAATAACCGGTGCTGTAAGCATTTTATTCCTGTTTTAGACCCGCAGGGGCTCTGTTCCATCTTTATATCACAAGTGTAATTGCATTTTACCATCTATAAATAGCTTGTGATCACCTGTTCTAAATGCTTATTGCCATACCAACCTGAACACGCCTGATCTCGTCTGATCTCGGAAGCTAAGCAGGGTAGGGCCGGGTCAGTACTTGGATGGGAGACTGCCTGGGAATACCCGGTGCTGTAAGCTTTTTATTCTACACTTTCAACATCAGGGGCTCTGCTCCTTCTTTATACCACAACTGTAATTGCATTTTACTATCTATAAATAGCTTGTGATCACCTGTGCTAAATGCTTACTGCCATACCAACCTGAATACGCCCGATCTCGTCTGATCTCGGAAGCTAAGCAGGTTAGGGCCGGGTCAGTACTTGGATGGGAGACTGCCTGGGAATACCCGGTGCTGTAAGCATTTTATTCCTGTTTTACAACCGCAGGGGCTCTACTCCATCTTTATACCACAAGTGTAATTGCATTTTGCCATCTATAAATAGCTTGTGATCACCTGTTCTAAATGCTTATGGCCATACAACCCTGAACACGCCTGATCTCGTCTGATCTTGGAAGC
>JABUOV010000610.1:0-19697 GCA_025617405.1 Perca schrenkii
AACCTTTGTTGGTCATTTCCTTCGCGAGCTCCTGATAAATGATGGCGTTTCTTAGATTTTTGCTATCTAAAAAAACTGTTATATTTTTCTGGTAAATTAAATTTAAAAAGTATCTTGTCTCCTCGTTTGTCCACTTACATCTGTTTTTGTTGACACCTGTCATGTGTGCAAACAGAGCGGAAATACTGGGCGGAAATGAACTGAAACGTCTTCTTCTTAGTTTTATTGCGGGTTGCAACCATAAAATGATCTAAAACTTAATCGCAATTCATTATTTATTCGGCAAATAACGTTTCCATCAGCGTTTATCGCATAAGCCGTATATCGATCAAGAGAAAATCTGATGAGACCGAACGTATTTTCTTTGAGTCGATATTCATGAAATTCTATCGGATTTTACTGTTTCCATAAGGAATTTTTCATTTGATATCACTTAATTCGGATAAAAACGGGTTGATGGAAACATAGCTAGTGATTCATCGTAGGATTATGATATTATTGCAATATGTAAATCCACATTGACTCTTTATTTAACATATTGTTGGAAGAAGTAAAAATGTATCCAAAACTTTTTAGTTTTTTAAAAATTATGACTTTTATTATTGTGTAATGTCAGAAGGACAATTAACAATTAACTTAAATGAGTGCATATTGAAATATTATACTGTTGGTTGGCAAAAAATGCATCTCAAAATGCATCAGATTGATACTTTTGATTGATAATTTTCTTCCGGGGGAGCATGCCCCCGAACCCCCCTACAGGGATAATATCCTTCTCGCCTTTTTCACCCCTGACCCGTTTTCATGCCTGGTGTATGTGTGTGTATGTGTGTCTGCTTGTGTCTGTGTGTGGGTGTATGTGTTTCTGTTAGAGGTGGTACGGTTCATGAAAAAACATCCGAACCGTACGGTTCGCTTGTCTCGGTTCGGAACGTGTGTGCGTAGCGCGGTTCGTCAATACACTTCTAATGTGCACAGACCACTTACTGCCGTTGTGCCCTCTTTCAACACCTATGTTAAAACACTTACCAGAAATGACGAGCGGGATGAGCGTGACAAACGCAACACATGGCAGATGATTGGACGAACGCGTCACGTGGGGCTGGCTGCTCCCGAATTTCAAAACAGACTCTAATGGCGTTTCGTTGTGAATACGATCTCATATTTTATGAAAATAGTTCACCGAAATGTGTTTCTGAAAACATTTTAAGCGAGAAATAGACCATGCAGTTGCTGAATCTGTCTTCATTTCAGATCGACAAAGGTCAAAAGATTTTCGTCAGATTTTGAGAGGCGGCGAGCCGACCACTCCTCAACGGTGGTGTGTGGAGTGCTGCAGGTCACGTCACCTGTATTTTTGTAAGAGCTATACTGAAGTTGTTAGTTTGATAAATGCAAGTTATTTCAATTGTTATTCTGTAATATTTCAATCTTCATGTGCTAAAAAGGACACATATGTTCCTGTAAATGGCGATACACACTCATTTTTTTGCCAAATAAATGAAAAGCTTGTTGAAATCATCATTGTCTTCCCTCTTGCTGTATCAAAATGTCACCTCGCTTTCCTCAGAGATGGTCCCAATAATGTTCTTAAAATTAAATTCCGTTTGTGCATGATTACAAGATAGAACTATGTTTTAATACTGTATCCTACATTGTGGATAATTAAGCTATATATCATATACTGAAGTATATTTCTGGAGTGTTAAAGATAAAAGAAAAAAATAACAACAAGAACCGTACAGAACCGAAAACCGTGACCCTAAAACCGTGATACGAACCGAACCGTGGGTTTTGTGAACCGTACCACCCCTAGTTTCTGTGTGTGTGTGCAAACATTGGTGGCTCACACGCACAAATGGCAAATTGGGTCCCTTGCAAATGGAAGCTTTGCACCTGTGAATGGGTACACAAGCACAGGAAAGTTGTAGGAGTGTGTGTATAAAGATGTCTTTTATCTCCTGGATGAAAATTATACTCTTTCCCATTAATTTACTATGGCGGTCATTTTTGACCGTAAACATAAGAAGTGTGACTAAGTTGAATAAATCACTCAAAATTCAAAGAAAGTAGTCACAATGAATGTTATGTGTTCAATGCCTTTTGTGAAGGATATCATAAGGCAGCCAACGTCAACTGGCGGCCCGCGGGCCACATCCGGCCCGCCAAAGCTTTTAGTCTGGCCCGCAAAATAATCATGAATTCACAAAATGTAAAGAGGAAAAAATGCGTTCTGTTATTTATCATTTCAAACATTTAGAGTAAAAAACCCAGCCCCCTGTATTTGCATCTCTATTCACATGCTGGGATTTTTGTACAGCGACTCCCGAGCTCCACACACAGATGAGCCGAGATGTGTGTGCGTTAAAACACACACACACCGCTGAGCCGAGACGTGTGTGCGTTAAAACACACACATACCGCTGAGCCGGGATGTGTGTGCGTTAAAACACACACCGCTGAGCCGAGACGTGTGTGCGTTAAAACACGCAGCACCTGACTGGGAACGATACAAAGAGGGCAGATGAACTCACGCTAGTCTCGTTACTGTAAGTAGGCTACAATAAAACCTTCGTGAGTAAAAAGTCAATACTTATCAATACACTCACCTGTGTAGACCGGCATAAACATGTAGAAAGCGATATTTCAATCTGCTCAGTCCACTCTTGTCCACCGCGCTGTTTTACGCAAACACAGCTCTACTCTGCAAATAACGAATTTTTACAAACAAGCTAAAACAAAAGCTGTCGGTTTGTAGTCTAACTGTTTATCTTAGTTTGCCGGGAATCTGGAAATTTTGACAACGTCTTGTAAACCCTCACTGCTGGCTGAACAAACCAAACTCTCTGCTGGAGCGGTAAATCTATGGAGGTATTATAAGACCAAAAACAAATACATGTGGCTACTTAATATGCACGTGAATGATGATGCTGGTTGTATTATTTTGCAACCTGACAAGCACTGTTTTTTTCTGCAAGCATTTTCCACCAATCAGGACGCTGCTTACTACAACAATGTTTCCATAATCACAGACTTTAACCCTCACTCCTCAGTGAACTGCCTCCTAGTCTGAGATCATTTTCTAGTTAAAGAGCCAGTTATCATTATGGAGTTTCCATGTTTTTTAGGAGTTTGCTCACACTAATACATCTAAAGAAATATAGCATTAATTCAGTAAGAAAGTGAAAATTGCGAACAAAAATAGGCGTATTAGGTTTAAATTAATTTTATTTTCTTTATTTGAAAGTCCGGCCCCCAGAGTGTCTGCGTAGAAAAATTCTGGCCCTTGGAAAAATCTAGTTGATGACCCCTGTCATAAGGTATTGAGGCAATCTTGTGAAAAATGCCATATTTATGGTACAGGGAATGTGTAAATCGGTTATTTTTGACCGGAACAGTGTTAGAAGGTTAATATATAGATATATGAATGGAATTTACGTTACCATGACGCGTTACCACACACAGTCTGTTTTAATGAAGGAAGGTGGAGGCAGCAACATACGCCATGAAGCGTTAGTAGTTTTACGGGCTGACATGTTACTGATATTGGCATATTTGTATTTCTCTTTGTAAAACATATGCCCAATTTGCCAGGCAAACCTGTCGCTACAGACAAGATGTGAAATAGCTTGGTAAGATTAGGCACAAACAGTTCCACGCTAGTTAGTTAATATTAATATAGTTTGAATGGGGTTTGGCGTGTTCTTTTCTTGGGCAACTAAGGGCAGGACTAAGCATATTTTACTAACAAAGATCGAATTTGAAACAGTATATATACATTATTTGAGACTGAATATTTATCGTTATTTGTGGTTTAATGTGTTTCGCAGAGTCGGCTCTGCTTGAATGGAATCAGCGCGAGTATGAACCATATTAACACTGACTGTTTTGCTTACATTTGCGTTTCTCTTTGCCAGAAAGCTCCCAGACTTCAGTCAGACTTGGACGATTCCGTCATGTTTGTCACTTACTTCCTACTGCTGAGCAGTCTTGGTCTTGTCATTACAACTCAAGGTGAGTGGCAGAGTGGATAAGCTTGTAACATAGGCTATGTGTGATTATACACAAGCTGTTTACTTATCTTGTCCTCACCTCTAGTGTTCATCTTTCTCTTTCTGTATTTTTCATTGTAGCTCAAGACTGCTCCAAACCTGCAGGAGGAGCCAACATGGGTTTGAAGGACGAAGACATTCTTTTACAAACATTCCCAGAGGGGAAGAAAGTGACTTTTGCCTGCAATGTTGGCTATGTGACTACAGGAGGGTCTCAGTCCATTACTTGTAATGCAAGCGCCTGGACTCCTCTGAAGCTGAAATGCGAGAGTGAATAATGACACTTCATTTGTACATTGAAATTTGTAAAAGCAGCAATAATGTGGCAATATTCTCTGGTCTTTGACCAACCTGGAAATGATGTTTTACCAAAATATAAATGCTGGATGAATAGATGAGTGACTGATAATATCTAGTAACCAGTGACTGATAATATCTAGTAACCATTCTGTTGAATCATATCGATATCCAGTCATCTTAAATCCTTTAGACCGGATGCCACATATGCGTGTGATTAAATCCTTATGAAGGTTATCTTTTTTCAGGGAGGAACTGTGGCTCTGCTGGAGAAGTGGACAACGGAAATGTCGATTACCCTGAAGGGAGACACTTTGGTGATAAACTAGTGGTCACTTGCAACACCGGGTTAGTAATAAACTGATAACTAGAAGGCAAGGCAAGGCAAGGCAGCTTTATTTGTATAGCACATTTCAGCAACAGGGCAATTCAAAGTGCTTTACATAAAACATTAAAGAGCAGTTATAAAACAATTTAAAAACATTAATAAACAAATTAAAACAACAATAAAATTGATAGTGCAGTATAAGAATAAAAGTTACAGTGCAGTATAAGAAATTAAAGTTAATAAAATAGATTATTTAAAGAAAAGCAACATCAAAAAGATAGGTCTTTAGCTTAGATTTAAAAGAACTGAGAGTTGCAGCGGACCTACAGTTTTCTGGGAGTTTGTTCCAGATATGTGGAGCATAAAAACTGAACGGTGCTTCCCCCTGTTTAGTTCTGACTCTGGGGACAACAAGTAGACCTGTCCCAGACGATCTGAGAGGTCTGGGTGGGTCATAATGTAGTAGCAGATCAGAAATGTATTTTGGCCCTAAACCGTTTAGTGATTTATAAACCAGTAAAAGTATTTTGAAATCAATTCTTTGAGGCACTGGAAGCCAGTGTAGAGACTTCAGTACTGGAGTGATGTGATCCACTTTCCTGGTTTTAGTGAGGACTCGAGCAGCAGCGTTCTGAATCAGCTGCAGCTGTCTGATTGATTTTTTAGGGAGACCTGTAAAGACACCGTTACAGTAGTCAAGTCTACTGAAGATAAAAGCATGGACAAGTTTTTCCAGATCCTGCTGACACATAAGTCCTCTAACCCTTGATATATTTTTTAAGGTGATAATAGGCAGATTTTTTTAATTATGTTAATGTGGCTGTTAAAATTTAGGTCTGAGTCCATGACTACACCAAGATTTCTGGCTTTGTCTGTTGTTTTTAACATTGTCATTTGAAGCTGAGCGCTGACTTTCAATCGTTCCTCTTTTGCTCCAAAAAACAACCACCTCCGTTTTTTCTTCATTTAATTTAAGAAAGTTCTGGCACATCCAATCATTAATTTGTTCAATGCACATATTTAATTGTTGTATTGGGCTATAGTTCCCTGGCGATAAGGTTATGTAAATTTGTGTGTCATCTGCATAACTATGGTAAGTTATTTTGTTGTTTTCCATAATCTGAGCCAGTGGAAGCATGTAGATGTTGAACAGAAGAGGGCCCAGAACTGAGCCTTGGGGAACTCCACACGTCATGTTTGTATGCTCAGATGTATAATTACCTATAGACACAAAGTAGTCCCTATTCTTTAAATAGGATTCAAACCACTTTAGTACTGAGCCAGAAAGACCAACCCAGTTTTCCAATCGGTCAAGCAATATGTCATGGTCTACCGTATCAAATGCAGCACTGAGATCAAGTAATACTAAGACTGAAATTTTGCCACTATCTGTGTTTAAGTGGATGTCATTAAAGACTTTAACAAGAGCCGTCTCAGTGCTGTGGTTTGGTCGAAAACCTGACTGGAAGGCATCAAAACTGTTGTTTAGCAATAAGAAAAGGTTGAGTTGTTGAAAAAACCACTTTTTTCTATGATTTTACTTAAAAAATGGAAGGTTTGATATTGGCCTATAGTTGCTCATTAGTGTCGTGTCTAGATTGTTCTTTTTAGGAGTGGCTTGATGACTGCAGTTTTTAGGGCCTGTGGAAAGATACCTGAGAGCAGAGATGTGTTTACAATCTGTAGAAGATCTGAAGCCAAACACTTCGAAACAGTTTTTGAAAACACCCGTTGGTAGAATATCAAGGCAACAGGAGGAGGTTTTCAGATGCTGTATAATGTCCTCCAGGTTTTTAAGGTTGATCGTATGAAATTGTGTCATGTTGGAATTTGTTTTGCGTGCACAGTGTGACAACACATATCCTGTACTTGATAAGGAGGCACTGACTGTTTGTCTAATTTTCTGAATTTTGTCTGTGAAGAAGGAGGCAAAGTCGTTGCAAGCCTTGGTAGACAACAGTTCAGATGCTACCGGTACTGGAGGGTTAGTTAATCTATCAACAGTAGCAAACAAAGCACGTGAATTATTATTGTTTCTGGCGATAATGTCAGAGAAAAAGGACCGTCTTGCATTTCTTTAGTTCCAGATTATAAATGCGAAGTCTCTCTTTATAAGTGTTATAATGGACCTGAGATTAGATTTTCGCCAACTGCGTTCAGCTTTTCGACACTCTTTTTTTCTGTTCTCACACCTATAAAATTTCTCCATGGAGATCTTTTTCTTACCAGAGACAGCTTTGACCTTAGTGGGAGCAATAGCATCAATAACAGTTGTAATTTTACAGTTGAAATTATCTACAAGCTCAGTGACTGAGGCCCCAGTGAGGGTGGGTGTAGAGGAGAAAAGCTGAATGAATGATTCACTGGTGTTTTCAGTAATATACCGTTTTCTGATTAACTTTGTTTGAACACTTTTGGGCACAGAGATAGTGCCGTTAAAGAAAACACAGGAATGATCAGAGAGAGCAACATCAGTCACCACAACCTTGGGAATGTTCAGACCCTTGAAGATAATCAAGTCCAGAGTGTGCCCCTTATTGTGCGTGGGCTGTGTCACATGCTGAGTCAGTCCATAGCTTTCAAAAACACAACACAGTTCTTTGGTCCCTCGGTCCTGGGGGTTGTCAACATGAATGTTAAAATCACCCAGCAATAATTACACGGTCAAAGTTAATACAGATTATAGACAGCAGTTCATTAAAATTGTCAAAGAAGGATGCACAGTATTTAGGTGGCCTGTAGATATTTAGAAGTAGAGCTTGAGGGGAGGATCTTAGCTGAAGAGCCACATATTCAAAAGAAGCAAAATTTCCGTAAGATATTTGCGTACATTGGAATGAGTCATTAAACAAAATGGCGACTCCACCTCCTTTCTTATTCACTCTATTCTCACTCATAAAACTAAAGTTAGGGGGGCTGACTCAATGAGAACAGCAGCACTGTTATTATGGTCCAACCAGGTTTCAGTTAAAAACATAAAATCAAGATTGTTCTTGATAATAAAATCATTGATTAAAAAATGATTTTCCCGCCAAAGACCTAACGTTTAGTAGGGCTAATGTTAGTGCGTTTTCATTTTTTGGGACAGACTGTGGCTGACGAGGAATGGATGCTAAATTTGCAAAGTTTGCAGTTACGTGCTTATTTGCCATTCTTTTTCTATTACCTATCACAACATAAATTGTGGAAGAACCTAATACGCAGGGCCCAGGCTTGTCTTGGAAAGAGTCATGAGTGCTACTATGCATGCAGCCTGGACCCGGCCCATATCAGTTAATGCTTACTGCATTTTGCACACAAGCATCCTTATCAGTTTGGGGAGAAGGAGTTAGCTGCCGTCCTTGAGGGTTGCAGAGGTGCCTGGCGTTTTACGATGGGAGAAGGAAGGGGGGGGCATACTTGGTTCCAGCATTTACCAGCTGCTTCATCTGGTCAGTGAACTCCAACATGGGGATGTGGGAAAGAGGGGAGAGCGACATATCCTTAAAGAGGTCCTCATAGCTGTCGTGGTTGTCACAGGGGGCTTGAGGAGTGTTGCACGGGTGAGAAGGGGGGGGTTGAGATTTCTCATCTCTGCTCTTTGGTCTCCCATGGTCAAATCTTTGCTCAGGTGGGGGCTGTGGTGGCTCACTGCCGCACTTTGTTGTTGTGTCTTCCTCTTGTTTTGGTACATCTTGTCTCATGTCCTTGGCCAAGGGAGCAGATGTGTGGCGCAGAAAGTAAAGTAGGCTAGAGGTGAACAGCTTTACTCCTGGCTTGTTAAGGAATAGTCCATCTGCTTTAAAAAGATGTCTGCAGCCCCAGAAAATGTTAAAATTGTCAATGAACTGCAGAGAATGGTTGGTACATGCATTTGAAAGCCATCTGTTCAGTGCCAACAGTCTGCTGAATCTCTCAGCTCCTCCTCTGACTGGCGGTATAGGGCCACTGATAAACACCTTTGCATTTACGGAGCTGACTGCGTTCAGCAGATTCATAAAGTCACGATTCAGCACTTCAGACTCTTGCTTTACAACATCATTTGACCCTATGTGCAGTACAATGTTCTTCACAGTTGGGTGTGCTGCTACGATATCTGGGATTCTTTGGGCCAAGTCAGACACCATGTCTTTGGGAAAACAGAGTAT
This sequence comes from Perca schrenkii, assembly GCA_025617405.1. Taxonomy (NCBI): domain Eukaryota; kingdom Metazoa; phylum Chordata; class Actinopteri; order Perciformes; family Percidae; genus Perca; species Perca schrenkii. Next base: position 8,805 of record JABUOV010000610.1, read on the forward strand.
TTTGGTGTTTTTACTGCTTTTTATATCTTTCACAGCAGAGTCACCCACAATCAGAGTTTGGGGCCCAGTCGTTAGCTTTCCCTGTAGCTTTTTACTTTTAGAATTGCTCTCAGTCCTTACCCTGCTGTGTGACGATGAGACGTAATCCAGGTCATGTCCAGGGTCCTGTAGCAGAGGAGCAAATCTGTTCTCCACCTGCACACTCAGTTGTTGGGGAGGCATTTTGTTGCTGATTTTCCCTTTTGCAGCTGTCCACGGCTGTGTCCTACTAAGTACAGGGGTTGAAGAGGCACTCTGCCTGGGTGGTAATGCAGGCCAGCCGGTCATATCACAAATCTCAGGGCGCTGTCCTGCCCGTTAGTCGTCCTCCCATTTCCCAGGAAAATGATTTACTCTTAGGCTTTGCACCAAAAGAGTTCCAGGGAGGACTGCCACTTGTTGATTTATTATCCGTTCCAGAGCCCTCTTGTTTCTTTGTGGTCTTGCTGGTGCTAGTTAGCCGTATGTTAGCATGCTTTTGTCCATTGTTTTGGGTCACTGGTAAAGTGGTGTCCTTTCCACATGATCCGTTCACTTCCAGGTTTACTTCTAACCGGTAAATTTTGGTTTCCAGAACTGCAATCTTCTGCAGGAGTTTGTAGTAGTCCTCTATGGAGAAGGGTGGCATCTTGCTGCTAATTAGCTTTAGCTACAGTCACTTTAGGACAGGCTTGAGCTATTGGTAGGCCTCGGTCACGCAGAAAAATGTTCAAATATGACAATAGCCTACTATGTCTACAAAAAATGTATAGTCCAGTGATTTATAAGTATCCAAGAGCCGCTGCTCATAGTTTCTCTCAGAGGAAAAGCAAGATTATCAGCAGAAATATGCAAGCAGAAGCAGGAGCAAGCAGTAGAGCGTCTGCACTGTAAGAAGCAGGAAGCTAATGTCTAATGTAGAACAGTTCATGTTAAGAGAATTAGTTTTTAAAATGTAATTGTAAGTAATGTATTTACCTCTAAAATGTCAGCAACCATCATGTTTCCAAATCAAAAAAATTATTCTAATCAAAGTGGGTGTTCAGTGGGGCTTACCAGTCAGTGTTATCACGTGAAATAAAGGGGCTTACACATATTCTTTTTGACATGTGTTGTCTGAAGTTAAGTATTTTTTATTTATTCCCTAATTAGCTTCAATATGGTCCCCAACAAAGGTCAAATCATTTGTGGAGCCCAAGGGTGGATGGACAGGTTGCCTACATGTGAAGGTTGGTCATCTCTGTGTGCTAATACAAGACACATGACTAAATAAAAACTTGTGTATTTCTATTCTAATAGATGTCACTTTCATTTTGCAGTGGTGACTTGTGATCCGCCACCTGCAATAACAAATGGTGTTTTCAGTCCAGACAAAGAATCCTATGACTATAGAGAAGTTGTACAGTACAAATGTCAAAATGGTTATACAAGTTCAATATCATGTTCAGAACATGGAACATTTGTTCCTGCTCCAACATGTTTCCGTAAGTGTTTTTTTCCAACCTTTTCTCAACATTTTCCCAGTGTAAACTCAGCTGACCAGCTCCCAAAGTATGGGAGAGGTCTCCCATACTTTGGAAAATGTTATTTAGGACAATTGTATTAATTTCTATTTTAAAATGTTCTCTTCCTGCAGTTGTTCGATGTGAGGATCCTAATATAGCCAATGGTCACCAGGTTGATGGTTCTCGACCCCCTCATGGATACAGGTCTGCGGTGACATACGAGTGCAAATCTGGGTATGTTATGGAAGGAGGACGCACCCTGACATGTGGAATAGATAGTCAGTGGTTACCTGGACTTCCAACATGTCAAAGTAAGTCATTAATTGAAATTACTACAACCTGTTACGTTTGACCATGATGAAAACATGATTAGTATACTAATCCAGATGCCATCACATTTTTACATGTGATTAATCTCATAACATTGCATATACTTCTGTCAGTAGTTTCCCTTTTAGATAACGTTTAAAATTTTTTGTGTGCTTTTGCTCTGTGGTTAAATTAAAAAACAAAAAAAAAGTCTGGTTTTTGTTTTTGCTCTCACTCAAATCCCCTTTTGTATTTATGTGAAAAAATTACTTGCCATAAATGCCATATTTAAATTTTCATGATGAATGAAATTCTTCAACCACACAGCCTCTGTTTGCCAAATACATTCCTCAATGATTATATAAATATGACCTAAGATATGAAGGAGAAGGTTGGACGCCCCACGATACGATAGTAATTAGAGCCTTGGATTTAATAATTTCAACAAGGCTGCAGTGTGTGAAATATTTATTCATAGTTGGATGAGCATTTCAGATCATTTTGTTTCTGGTCAAAAAACGCTTTTCTTAATTGGCCAAGGTTTTAGAGACTGAGTGGAGGCCTGGTCACTTAACAACACATTTCTATAAGTGTGTATATAATCCCTTATTAGCCTACTTTGGATGTATCGTAAGCTAAACCGGGTAACGTTATCCCTGTCGCTGTGTCACGAGCCAAAGCATTAAGAGTTTGTTGTAGCAACCAACAATAACTTAGATTAATATAGCACATTTCATGAAAACCAAGGACGTTTTACACAACTACAGGGGGACAAGTGCAAAGAAAAGTGTAAGCCAACACGGACTAAAATGAATAAAACGTCTGCGCTAAATGGAAGGGGGGGGCAGTACAACCACATTGCACACTGTAAAGTTATTTTATGAAGGAAATAGACATAATACATATATGAAGGCCAATTCTGGGACGTTTTTGAATCATTTACAATCCCGTAATTGTCTCCATCTGTTGAAAGCCAACCGAGCTGTGACTCAGGTTTTCACACGTCGTCTGTCGATTCCCTTTTAGCTTTTAGTTCTTCTTTGTTTCATTTCCTTCTTTTCTGTGATGGTCCTGCCCCAGTATCCGCCATAACAGATAACTTCTAAAATAACATTAAAATACAATTAGGCCTATATAAAGAAATCTCCTGCTGCCCTTTACATTGCTGGATACAATAACACAGACTTTTCCGGTGACCTGTCAGAATGTGTGCTCTGTAGCGCCGTCTACCTGCCGTAAATCATTTTGTTACTTTGCGGGGAAAATCGGACCCAGGCAAAGGCATTATTAAAAACTATATAAAATTAGCGTTATTTTACACTGTTAGTCAAGCTGTTACAGGTCATTTATCATCATCAAATGAAAAATTATAGTTTTAGAAACATTTAAAAGTTACTTATAGTCACTTTGAAATGAACAAGGGTATCTTTGTGGTATTAGCATATCTCTGATGTCGGTAACATTGTCCTGATTTATGTTTTTGCAGAAATATCTCCCCAAACCTCAACACATTCTCCCCCAAAGACACCAGGTAAAATCCATGTTAATGCTTAAGAAGCCATTAGAAGACCTACAGGGTTGTCACCTGACAAAATGGTTCACTTAGTTTGGGCCTTTTTGGGGTGATGGACACCAAGTTGAATGATCGACATGTGTTGATTTCAGATAAAATCTATCCATCCTTCTATCAAGATACAATATTATTGGGATTTTTAACATATTTTGATATTCTGCAGTATATTGCAATTTATTACCTGAAAGCAATTGATTTTGTTACTTTAGTACAGGGGTCAGCAACTCTTCCAATTAAAAGAGCCATTTTTGGCCCAAAATAATTCAAAGAAATCTGAAATCTATGATTCTTATAATGAAGGTAACTAAGTCTATTTAAGTGTAAATCAGCCTATCAACATGACTAATAGGGCTTTCATTAATATTGTGAGGTTTGTTGCCATTTGAGAGTGACATATCTGATCAATTCAATGTAATTGACAATTTAGTTAGCATAGAAAAGCTGCTTTGATATTTTTGAACCAATACCTCATGTACCACCATTTGTGAAGGACTTTCCATGGCCTTTTTACTCATTACAATCTCCTGAACTGCCACAAAACCAGCAACACTAGTGAGAGTTTGGAGATTTAAACAAATTCATGAAAGTACATTTGCTCTGTTTTCTGCAGCAGTTCTGATATTTTTCTCTTTGTAGATGCATATTTTAGTTGACTGAAATGTAAGCCTAAATGGAAAATGTAAGAATAACTTTAGGCCTACAAACTACACACTTAAAAAAAAAAAAACTAAAACTTAAAATGCAAAACAAAAAATAACCATTATTCACTTCCATATAACTCTTTGTCAAAAGGAGCCACTGGAGAGGGGCTAAAGAGCCTACCTCTGCTCTAGTACCAACAAGTTAAATACTGATATGCAATTTATATAATAAAAGATTGATACTTGGCTTCTGCTATAAAACATATTGCGATACTAAGCTGTATTTATTTTTTCCCCTGACCCCTACAACACATTGGATAGATTCTTTATTCTTTTGTCCTTTTATCAAGTAAATTTTTTGCCACAGTCTGTGCAGAGCCTGACATAAATACATAGGTACATGAAAACATTATACACCACAACATGAAAGACATCAGATACTTGCACATTTATACACACATGACCATTACCAATGTGTTTTGGTGAGTGATGTTATGGCAGCTATAGCCATTACCAAACAGTTTATCATAATGACTGACCCTGGTAAATCAAAGTCATTTTAATTCATTTGTTTTTTAACAGTAGCAGATTAGCACCACTGTTTGACACCATTCTGTCCTTATTGTTTTTTACAGACAATTATGGACATAAGTTGGCTATAGGCTTGGGTGTAACTGTTCTTGGTAAGTTTCAACTTCATCTTTGAACAGTAGATCAAGATTGTAAAGTGGTAACGTTGACCCAAATGAGTCATGATGCCCTTACAAGAACCGCATGGTCATACTACAGTAGATATGGTGTTCTGGAGAGGGCATTATGTTCTCATTTGGATCAAAAAATACCATACTAATATATTAATGGCTTGATTTGTTACTTTGTCACTTCCTGTGGTTTGTGTTTTGTACATATTGTTATGATAGTCCTTTCTGAATTGGCATGCTAACAAATAGCAAAAGTCCCTTTTTTAAGCAATAATTTCATAAAAGCAAAGCCTTTTAGGATTACCAAAACCCTTTTCATGGTAGGCATTTAAACGGACCCATCATCTCAAAAACATTTACATTTTTTTTCTCAGTGGTATACATCAAGAAACAACGGTAAAAAGTTGTCTTATTTAACTATGTTGACTAACTCTTAAAATGGCTTTGTCCCTCTCGTGGCTTTTCCGACCTTTATTTGATGTCTGCTTTGGATCTGGTCAGCATTTAGCCTATATTCTGTAACACTACCTCTGTCTGTCAAGTTTTATTAAGTGTTGCATGAATATTTGTGCACGTGCATTTGTAACCCTTTATTTCTGAAGGTTTTCTCTACCACACAGTTTCAACATTGTCATAAGGGGGCGCTGTAATAAACAAATCAAATCAAAACACTCTCTTACACGGTGCTGGGGATCACTCTGTAGAAAGAGCGCTGCCCCAAGTTCCTTTTGGTGGTTTTAATCAAGTGCTGATAAACTTGTCAGCCAAGTCATGAATGAATGAACTAGCCAAACGGTAGTATTCGGACCGGATTAGAACGCAAATTTCAGTTCCTCATTTCATTTCCCGACTGAAATATTTTCCCTCTGTCGCTCCGGACAGCGGCAGACTCTTTTTTTCTTTCTCCCTTTTCTGCCGAGTGGCGCACGTGCCCGCTCGAAGTGTGAAGCGCGTGTCCGCGCTATTCTCGGACATGCACTCTACAATCACTGCTGATAGACGGCTTTTTGTACACGCTCCGAAACGGACGTAAAAAATATCACACTTTCTCTGTAGTCTACCGTTAGCTAGCTACCATAAATGTAGGCTGCTTTTAAAATGGCATATTTTTCCCTGTGGGCTCACCAAAATGGACGTGAAAGCATATTAACCATTCACTGCATGGAATCGCTAGTAAACATATTACACTTGCTCTGCTAGTCTATCATTCAGGACAAGACCCTGTAGCCTGGTAGTGGGGGAGGCAGGACAGCCTCCCCAAATTGTCTGCCCTTTCAAACTCATACCTGGGTGTGTACAGACCTCTTGGTCACCATCTGAGAGAGTTTTCTCCTGTGCAGGACATGCCATAAGTCAGGAGAGGTGTAGTATCTCGCCAGAGAAGGCAAATATGGTAATTTTTCTGCAAAATAACTTCTAAAGTTTGAAGCATACCAACACAACATTTATTTTGTTGTTACTTGTAATAGTGTAACTCTTATTTGTTAAATTATTGTAGTTATTTGTTAGGTGACTTATGTTTACTTATTATATATTAAAGTACTTTAAAATGTTAATATATTGTTCAATTAAAATCCTTTTCAATAAAAAAAAAAATCTCCATAAAAAAGCCTTTCTTTTAAGTCATTTCTCCGTTTTTCAAGATTCGGTTTAGGAATCAGAATCGTTTTAAAAGTACCGGTTCGGCATCGGAATCGTAAAAATCCAAATGGTAACCAACCCTAGGAAGCACAGGTTCTAGTAATAGAATGGCATATAAATTACGTTTCATTTAGTGTGGCCCATGAATGTGAAGTGAAATAGATGCTTTATATTTTAATCATCTACGATCCATTTCAATACTTTGGTTTTTATTTAAAATGTAATACTGGGTCGCACTGCACCCAGCTTACGAGCACCTGTCAGGTCAGGAATGCCAGCTTGCAGAAAGCTACTGGTTGCCTTGCAACTAGAGGCACCTTGCGAGTTTCACAGAAATGATGTCCTTTCATTATTGCTAGTGTAATTTGCAAACTTGATGTTGGGTGAACAGCACATAATGTCATGGAAAGAATTTTTACATTGACTCATTTCTGCAAAAGGAGAAAGTAGCGGTGGCTGCTGGTATGTCACATTTTTGGAAATGTTTCTGAGGAAACCACTTTTGTTGTGTGTTCCTGTTGGTGTAGTTTGTGTGTAATGAAATATAATAGAAATGTGACAACGGAGCATTTGGTGGTATGATAGTCGTATTTCCTTCTGCTGAAGAGGTTGTGTTCTTTACACACTTTGTGAACATTAAGTTATTATTACAGTAATCAAATTTCAAAGTTTGGAACACCAGGCCACATGATATGAATATAAACCGGCTATTTGAACTTTTTGGTCTTGGATGATGTCGTGGTGACCTGCTTATTTCTGCTCTTAGAAATAAACGTGTAGGATTTTGCATCTCAAAGTAACAAACACACAAGTTTGGATATTTTAGGTAAGAGACAGACAAGAGCAGCAGACGGGGCTGTGGTGTTTGTGTGTGTGTGTGTGTGTAGGTATTCTTTAAATATGGGTGGTCTTGTAGTCTTTTGGAGGAAGAGGGTGTTTCTTTGGACTTCCTTAAAGCCTCCTCACTTCCTGTTTGCCTGGTCGTACATAAGCAGCAACGTTGACCAGTCATTATTGGATTACAGCTGTAGGAGAGGTTCTCCTGACAATGTGGCTCCAAAAGAGAGAGAGGATGTAGAACTCCCGTTACAAGGACTGCCAAGCACAGCTGAACTCATTTATGCCAAATAAATGGATGGTAATGTTGACAGATCCTTTTTACATTTCATGTCCATGATGTATTACTAATGCTTTCTTCCTTCTATATTTTCTGCGGCAGTTAACTTACATGTTTGACACCTGCCTGTGTTACTTCTCTTAAAACCTTAAAAACTTTTATTTTTTTACAATTTGTCTAAAAATTTAAATTTTCTTTTCTTTTTTTGTAGTAAGCATCACAGTCCTGTATCTCCAACATTACTTAAAAAGTAAAAAGGGCTGGTTGAGAAGAGGACTTCTTTGACTGACCTGTGCCGGCCCTGTGCACAGACTCAGGTAACGTTTTTGTTCGTTTTTGTTATAAACCGTCTATTGAAACAAAGCACAGAGAAATTTGGATAACAACACTCTACGGAGTGGGACTTCATTCTCTGCTTAGGATGCCATTACTCCCACTATATCTTCACATAGCAAATATTTTTTTGCTGCTATATTAATGGTCTGAATGTCAAGTACGGCCCCTTTAAACTCCATGTTGATTTTAAACTTTTGCACTATAGCTTAGAGCACAGCTCAGCTTGCCCATTGCAGCTCAGTTAAACCGATTGCTTGAAACAAGCAAAATCAGTAAGGAATGTTTGAATGCTTGACACTAAATACAGCTGTAAGAATTTAATAGTTTTTGTATAAACTTTAGAAACTTTAAAAACAGATCAAAGTCTATCAGTTTCAGTTTGATGCTTAAGAACACAGTGAATTTGCCTCTATTTACTTCTATAAGAAATGTCACCATTTGTGTAACTGGAATGGATATAATAATACATTGTTTAAATGAGAGGCTTCTAGCCGATAAACCAGTCCTCCAGTCTTGTAAATAACAATGGGATCTGTGAAACCGTCCCAAGCATAGTGCCTAAATAAAAGGCATGTTCCATATGCCTTATTTAAAAAAGCCAAGTATTTTAGCTTGTTTGTCAGTTTTTTAATTTTGTTAATAGAGGCTTAATGGTAGCCCTACCTTAACTGTGTATGCTTAATAATTGATCATGTTTAATGGCATTTTGTGTGTTGTGTAGCTTCACCAAATGAAGTTAAAACACTTTTTTCTGACAAGGAAATTTTTTTTATTAATAATTAAAAGAAATAATTGATCAGGTATTGGTTTTGTAGACATCTCTCTTCTAGAGTGTCAGATTAATATTTGTATACCCCACACTACTTGGAAGAAAATGCATACTTTAAGAGTATTAGAACACAGGTATTGTGTCTGTGGTTAAATAAAGATGTATAGACTGATTTCTGATGTTGCACTTGCCTGGCTTTTTATCTGTATTTATGTGAGTTTTATATTATGTTCACTCTTTGTAAATAATTATTGAAATAAAACAACAATGTAAATGGACTGCATTCATTACAATTGTTTCCTTTCAGAAAATGGGATAAAAGTAATGTCGTGAAAATTAAAGTCAGTATAGAATATTACTGTTAAAAATGTCGTAAAAATAATCATGGAATTGTAGGTCAAAAATGTTAGTCAGTATATTATGTAATAAAACTGTAATTAAAGGTCATGGTTATAGTACACAATGTCATGAAAAAGTTATATCACATAAATCTCATGAAAGTCATAGTATAGTATTTGATAAAAATGTGATAAAATCATAAAGTATGTTGAAACCTCACAGTATTTTGGAAAAAGTCACAAAAACAACATAGTATAGTATGTTAAAAAAGTCATACTATAGTATGTAGAAGAAAGTCACAAAAACGTCATTGTATAGCATGTAAATTACCGTAATTCATATTATATTATGTCAAAGAAAGTCACAAAAACGTCTTAGAAAGGTATGTCGAAAAAAATCATAGTATAGTATGTCTAAGATAGTCATAAAAAGTCAGGTTAGTATGTCTAAGATAGTCATAAAAAGTCAGGTTAGTATGTCGAAAAATAGTCATAAAAAGTCATAGATTCAAGATTCAAAATCCTTTATTAATGCGCTACGGGGAAATTCACATTGTTGCAGCACCAAGGAACAAGGGAAAAAGTACAAAGAGAAATTATAGATAAACAAACAATAAATAGGTATAGAAAATAAATAGTAACAATTGCATTTACAGTGTTGCACAGCCACATTATTTCACGGTTTACAATGTGTGATTTGTTCATATGGTCTACTGGGAACAGTGCTGATTGATCAGTCTGACAGCAGCAGGAAGGACAGAGCTGCACTATCTCTCCTTGACGCAGCACCGATGCAGCATCCCGTCACTGAAGGAGCTGCTCAGTGCCTTCAGAAGGTCCTGTATTGGGTGGGATAAGTTGTCCACCATGGAGGATATTTTAGCAACTGTCCTCCTGTCTCACACCATCTCCAAGATAGAAAAAGTCATATTATGTCGAAGTAAGTCATAAAAAGTAATAGTATAGTATGTTGAATAAAGTCATGAAGAGACATAATATAGTTTGTCGAAAAAAGTGATAAAAAAGTCATAGTATAGAATGTCGAAAAATGTGATAAAAAGTCATGTTATAGTTTGTCGAAAAAAGTTATAAAAAAAGTCATAGTATAGTATGTCGAAAAAAGGCATAGTATAGTATGTCGAAAAAAGGCATAGTATAGTATGTCGAAAAAAGTGATTAAAAAGTCATAGTATGTCGAAAAATGTGATAAAAAGTCATGTTATAGTTTGTCGATAAAAGTGATAAAGTCATAGTATAAGTATGTCAAAAAAAGGCATATTATAGTATGTCAAAACATATGATTACAAAAGTAATGTTATAGTATGTTAAAAAAGTCATAGTATAATATCTCGAAAAAAGTAATAAAAACGTCATAGTATGTTAAAAAAACGTTTAAAAAAGTCATAGTATAGTACAGTGTGTTGAAAAAAGTGATTAAAAAGTCATAGTATAGTATGTCGAAAAAGTGATTAAAAAGTCATAGTATAGTATGTCGAAAAAAGTGATTAAAAAGTCATAGTATAGTATGTCGAAAAAAGTGATTAAAAAGTCTTAGTATGTGGTTGTGGATATTTCTGTTGCCTGTTTGTATATTTCTGTTGCTGGTTTCTGTTTTGTATATTTATTCTGTATTTTTCTGTTCCCTGTCTTGTAGATTTATCCTGTTTTGTGTATTCTGTGGATTGTGTTTTTTGTTGTATATATTTCTGTTCCCTGTTTTGATTGTGTATTTCTGTTTCCTGTTTTATTTTGATAGTCCTGGTTTTCTGTCTTGTCTTTCTTCCTGTGTTTTCCAGCCTTTGTTGATTACCCTGTCTCTCCTAATGGGTTTCACCTGCTGTGTCACCTGCCCCTCGTTACCTCATTACCCAGTGTATTTAACCCTTGTGTTTCCCTTGTCTATTGTCTGATAGTTCTGTGTCCGTTTTGTATTTGCTTGTGTCCT
>JABUOV010000611.1:0-19649 GCA_025617405.1 Perca schrenkii
TTTTAGATTCCTCAAAGTAGCCACTTTTTGCTCTGATTACTGATTACCTGAAATGATTTTCCAACAGTCTTGAAGGAGTTCCCAGAGATGCTTAGCACTTGTTGGCCCTTTGGCCTTCACTCTGCGGTCCAGCTCACCCCAAACCATCTCGATTAGGTTCAGGTCCGGTGACTGTGGAGGCCAGGACTGTGGAGGCCAGGTGGGAACCAGGCATGTAGAATCCATCCATTCACCTTTTCTGCATCACACAAAGACACAGCGGTTGGAACCAAAGATCTAAAATTTTGACTCATCAGACCAAAGCACATATTTCCACTGGTCTAATGTCCATTCCTTGTGTTTCTTGGCCTTAGCAGTGGTTTCCTAGCAGCTACTTGACCATGAAGGCCTGATTCGCGCAGTCTTCTCTTAACAGTTGTTCTAGAGATGTGTCTGCTGCTAGAACTCTGCGTGGCATTCATGTGGTCTCTAATCTGAGCTGCTGTTAACTTGCGATTTCTGAGGCTGGTGACTCAGATGAATTTATCCTCAGCAGCAGAGGTGACTCTTGGTCTTCCTTTCCTGGGGCGGTCCTCATGTGAGCCAATTTCGTTGTAGCGCTGGATGGTTTTTGCAACTGCACTTGGGGACACATTCAAAGTTCGCAATTTTCCAGACTGACTGACCTTCATTTGTTAAAGTAATGACGGCCACTCATCACTCTCTTTACTTAGCTGATTGGTTCTTGCCATAATATGAATTCTAACAGTTGTCCAATAGGGCTGTCAGCTGTGTATCAACCTGACTTCTGCACAACACAACTGATGGTCCCAACCCCATTAATATGGGAAATAATTCCACGTTATGTTAACGTTTATTTTCAAGTTTTATTTTGAGGGTCTTTTAAAGTTTACATGCTGTCTCAGCTAGCGGTTAGCCGAATTAGCTGTTAGCTAAACTAACGTTAGCTTAACTGTGGAGGCTAACGGCAGACCGCTACAATCAGCTAGCGGTTAGCCAAATTAACCGTTAGCTAAACCAACCTTAACTTCCGGTGGAGGCTAAGGGCAGACCGCTATAATCACCTTGCGGTCCACCGAATTAGCTATTAGCTAAACTAACGTTAGCTGGAGGCTAGTGTGGGAACAGATTGGGTAGTGTCGTAAATCCTCGTACCACAGCGCATGCGTCAACATCTTGCGCATGAACGGATTGTGCAAGTGGAATCAGGTGGATCGGTACTGACACCCACCCTTTTCTTTCAGTTTTTTACCCGCGGCCGCGTTATGCATATTGTTTGTTTGTTTCTATGCGTCTATCTTAAGTCTTTGCTGTTGGTTTCTTCCTCCTCTTCCACTTCTTCTTCTCCTTACTTTGGCGGCCACGGCCAGTGCAGCTGGCATCCAACTTAAAGGTGCATTGCTGCCACCTACAGTACTGGAGTGTGAAACAGATTAGTGGGGGAAAAAAACTGCGTATGTGGCGGGTGGTGGGCCTGCCCGCCAGCCGTCCTGGAGTACCGGCCGTTCTGGGATTCTCCAGATCACACAGATGGCCAGTCCGCCTCTGGTCGCAGCTAACAAAACCCTTACAGTTCACAAATATTAACATTAACTCGATATCGGACACCGTTGTTAGCTTTATAAGACGTTTAGGTATATGTTGTATAAGTGGTGTGATGAAATTATATTCAAATAATATTCAAACTCTACACAGTGAATTTATCGCATAAAAAAGTCTCAATAGTGAATTTAGTGGTGGAATAGCAGATGAAAATTGTAAAAAGTTTCCAGTTGTTTGCTGCTGCTACTATGGCAAACTCCCGATCTAGATTATAGAATCGATTGCTTTTTTATAATTTCCATCTGCTATTTCACCACTAAATTCACTATTGAGACTTTTTTATGCGATAAATTAACTGTGTAGAGTTTGAATATGAGAAGTTTTACAAACGTTGATGGCCAACTGCACATGTTCTCCGATGTTGTCAGAATGGTATATCCAAAAATGTACTATTATGAAAAAAGTGTTTGCCATTTGATGCAAATGCTTCATTTTGAGATGTGTTTATGGTATTTGAATGTAATGTTTCATTTTGAAAGAGATGTGAGGCATTTTGCATTTTGTGTGTGCAGTTTTAGGAATTGTGTGTAGAGTTTTAAAAAAAGACATAGTTTTGAAAACGTGTGTAAGCAGTTGGAAAAAACTGTAACAGTGTGCTCCTCAGCAGTCTGCTCCCCCTGCTGCTCATAAGGTGCCTCTGCACCCCTTTCGTTTCAGACCCTCCCACCAGCCTTTGGGCCACGCCTCCTCATTTACATTGACATGTGTCAAGTCCAAACGAAAAGGCAATGTTAAATGGAAATTCAAAAGCCAAATATTAAATCCAAATGAATATCCAATTTTAAATGGAAATTCAAAAGCCAAATATTGAATCCAAATGAAAATCCAATGTTAAATTGAAATTCAAAAGCCAAAGCCAAATGGAAAATTTAAAAAATAATAATATTTTTAATTTGATCTTGCTTTGTTTTCTCTTTGGACTTTCAATTTGAATTATGAATAAATATTTCCTCCATAGAGGAGAGACTCTAGGACTCTGACGTAGTTTTTATAACTATAACTTTATGCTCTGATGACTCATTTAAAGAGGGTCCTCCAGACTGAGTGCTGTTAGTCCTGATGGCTCGTTTCTCTGATAAACTCGACATCTGTACAGCTGCAAACTGAAGGTGATTTCTTTTATTATTAGTAGACTTGGTAAAACAAAGACTAAAGACTACGAAGAGAGCACAGAGAGCTGGGAGAACTTTGCATCAAACCCCTTCCATTCCGACTGCAGGCGAGATAGCGTGTGTATTCCCCCCAATGCCGGTGATTTTACATTCGATACATACCTAGGAACCTTTTGCACGCACTGGTTTCTCGTAGGACCGGTCGGAGTGGGAATTACATCCAGTTCACGGAAGCGAAATTAACCCTAACCTTACCCCTACCCCTAACCCTAACCCCTAACCCTAAAAAGACTACTGTCAATGTTAGGGAGTAGGAGAGTGTTTTCTTTCTTGCTGTTGTCAAGATTCATTTTTTTTTGTCAATTACTTGAAAATGTGTTTTATTAATTTTACCATTTTGTAAAGAATTTTACCATAAATGCCTGTTGTCGCTAATTTGCATCATACCTAAATTTATATCTATTCTATATGCTATAGACAAATTAACAATCTCAACTTAATTTAGCATCAGCTTGGAGCCAGGAACACACATAATAAAGTTCTTATATAATTGTGAATAAATTCAGGCGTCAAAGGGTTAAAATGTGAATATGACAATTATTTACCTAAATGATACATTCATTCATTTTAAATAATTAATAAACCCCTGGACTTTAATATTTCAGATGTTGTCAGGATTGTGAGGATTGGACCCAAAAATGCAGGGTAAAGGATTTTATTAACAAAAGACTTACAAATGTGTCCTGAGGTAGGCAGGGAGGCATCCAAACCAAGACACACCAAAAACAAAAACCACAAACCACTAGAAAACCAGAAGACATGAAAGGAATAAACCAGCAGGAACACAAGGTAGTCTATACACGTGTTGGTAGGATCATGTCGTAGAAAACCGAAACTATGGAACACAAAGGCGACACACCTGCCACAGCGTGCCCACTGACACTGACTGAATATGTCCCAGACACACCTCGGGCAAGCTCTACTGGTCAGTGTTGGGAAGGATACTTTCAAAACGTATTTCGTTACAGAATACAGACTACATGCCCACAAATGTAATTTGTAACGTATTCCGTTACGTTACTCAATCTGAGTAACATATTCTGAATACTTGGATTACTTCAGGATTACTTCCACATTGAATTGCGTTTTTATAAGTGTAGGAATGCGACTATCACATCCAGCTTACTAAACAGGCCTATAATGGTGTTTTCTTTTTATTCCAACTAGCTGAATGTGTACCTGAACAAGCAGATAGATTACTGTATTGGTAGTCCCGAACTGGATACTACAAAAATCTAACCGCGGTCAAAGCTACCACAAGCTAATTTTAGCTAACGTTAGTTAGCATGTCAAACAGGGCTATAGTCTTTAAACGGCTCTGGAGCTAGTATATCAGCACCTAGGAGAATGTAAAGTCGCACGTCAATGTTAAAATAGCAAGGTGACCAGTAAAACTACAGCAGACGACTACCCTTGGCTAATTAAAAAAATAACTTACTTTAAGATGCTTCTTCAGGTTGGAAGTGGAGTAATTTGGACGCTGAAAGAAGGCTGGTTGCTGGCAAGCAGAGGCTGCACGGCACAGTTAGCTAGCTATATTTCATTCTCCCTGTTTGTTCTTTAATGTGAAATGCTGTTTGAATTTCCAAGATAGAAACATATTGCTGCCCTGGCTCTGTCGTGCCGGTTCCGTCTCCATTGTGACTGATCACGCAAATAGCTATTTTTTCTATTTCATATCGGGGCTTCTGGAAAATGCATTAAGTTGCCTTAATTTATTCAGAGTGAATAAACTCGTGAAAAAGAGAAGTATCGTCATGTAATCCATTGATTTTAACAATGTAACTGTATTCTAAATACCAACTATTTAAATTGTAACTGTAACGGAATACAGTTACTCATAATTTGTATTCTGAATACCTAACGCCGTTACATGTATTCCGTTACTCCCCGACACTGCTACTGGTGTAGATAAATAACTCTGTATTCAAATTCAATTTCAAATGCGAATGGGAAGTTTGTGCAATACATTGCTTGGGTTTTTTGTGTGTGTTAAAATGCCTAAACCTGACTATTTCACAGAACACTGGTTTATGTTAACTTGTGTCAGTGTGGTTACGGACACTGAGTGAATATGGCCCAGCCACACCTTGGATATTTCCCCCAGCCGTCACTGTAATGAAAACTCAGCCATGCAGTGTCTTAGTGAGCGCTAATATCAGAACATGAAAAGAATGGATTTGGTTTCCATAAAAACTAAACGACCAAGTAATGTAATTGGTGTATGTCCGACCACGGAAACACTGACAGACACAGCAAGCCAGTTTGTAAAACTAGTTCTCAATAATTAGCCTGCAGCCATGTAACGCCTCTGAGCTCCGTACAGAAGCAGCAGCAGAGTAGCAGATTGATGCAGGTCTAAGGGACTGTACGTTATCCATTTTAGGGGCCACCAGAAGAGTTTTGGGACATTTGGTCAAAGTAGATCTTACCCTCCCTTCATCAGCAATTACTTTTGGATGACCCTGCAACACAATTGGGAGATAAAAGATGATCCTCCCCAACAACTTATTGTACTGAGTTGCAATTGACAAGGTTGTACAGATTTCCATTGTTTTTTTTCAGCCATGATGTAGATGGCTAACCGGCTGCATTCTCATCTGATGCATCACACTCCTCTGTCATGGTGTGGTGGCCATTTCAGTAGATTTACTCACTAATATTGTTGTGGAAACACAATAAGCATGGAAATTAAATGCACACTTCCTGCATTACTGCATTACTTAAAATACTAAGTGACTCCTCTAGTAAACTAGTATTCACATGAAATAAAACAATAAAACATTGAGACCATTCAGCAAAGCACACAGGGTAATTCAACACTGGTTGCTATGATCTCGTCACTAGGCTTCCTCAGTAATTGTATATTTTAGCAAAGGTAAAGGTGCCGAAGCTGAACATTATGCAAAACTCTATTTCTCAGACGAGCGTCAATTTGGGAGCTTGCATGCTACCACTCCTTCCTTCTCAAATCCCTTGAAAAGGCTGTCGTTTGCACAATTTTACAAATCTCCCCCGTATGATGGATGACCCTCCCATCAACAAAGAATAAAAACAAATGACCCTCCTCTATTTTCCTCCGATGGTCCATTCCATTGTTACGACCCCACCTCTGCAGTGCAGGGGTGGTTCCTCCTGCAGGCAGAGGAGGGTCGTTAGTAGATTGGAGCCACCTGGGCTCAGGTATTTTAAGTTGCCTCTAATCACTTTGTTCTCTCTCTCTGCTCCTCCAGGTATGACTTGGTTAGGTTTGTTCCTTTATAGTTCTACTTAGTTTTCTTTCAGTCATTTACACCTATACAGATTCATTCATCCATGCACTTTGCATACACCTTACATTATGACATTCTCACACCTCATTCCTTTTTCTTTATTTAAAGTTACTAGTTTTGATTTATAATAAAATATCTTTTGATTGGCCTATACCTGTTGTTGGTGTCCCCTCATTTATTTGCCACAGGCCATGAGCCGGTTTGTGACAAGTGGGGGCTCGTCTTTAAGCTAAATTTAATTATACTTCAGTCTTGCTTTAGTGTTTTAGTTTACTTTGACAATTGTATAGTAATAGTTGATTCAAGTTTTGTCTTATTGAATTGTTTTGTTTACTTGTTTGGCTTATTTGTTTTGTAGTTTATTTGGGTTAGTAGTTTTGTTAGTTTTGTTTAGATTGCCAAACTTTTGTTTGAGGGGATGCCTTGGTATGGCCAATATTATTGGAGAGAGCATTGAGAGCCATGTGTTCCTCTTAGTCAGTTAGCTTTATAGCTAAATTGGTTAGCAATTCACTTTGGGCCTGTTTTGGGTTTTGTTTAGGTGGGAGTCCTCTCCTGTTTAGGCTTATCAGCGAGTGTCCATAGGAGGCTCGTGGTGTTTTGTTTTAGGTGGCAGTGAACGTGGTTAGAGCTTCCCTTTTCCTTTTCCCTACATCGGCTGGGGAGCACCTCCAGGGATGTGGGAGGGGCCACCAGGTTCTGGTTGTCTTTTCCACTCCGCTGGTTTTGTGTGCATAAAAACCCACCACATGTGACTGCACGAAGACCAGGGGCTAGTTAGTTAGTTGTTTTGGAGGATAGTGGAGTGTGGCTCCTGTCCTTAAACCCAGACTGGCAGCGGGTGAGTTGTGTATTTTTTTTTTTTTTTTTCTCAGCATTTGTAATAGTTGTATTGGTTGAGGAAAATGTCTTTCATTTTGAGTAGTTTTGTTCCAACTCCTTCAGAGTTGGCTTTAGAGTTGTGTACTAAAGAACAGTTAATTGAAATTGCTGACCATTATCAGAAAGAAAGCCATGGCCATGAAGAAGGATCCAGACAAGAAAATCTTTGTGGGAGGCCTTAACCCGGACACCTCAAAGGAAGTCATTCAGGAGTACTTTGGATCCTTTGGAGAGGTTGGGACCATTGAGCTTCCACAAGATCCAAGGACAGGAAAGAGGAGGGGATTTGTGTTCATCACATAAGAAAGAGACTTCTGTCAAGAAGGTTATGGAGAAGAAATACCACAATGTCGGTGGAAGGAAGTGTGAAATCAAGATAACCCAGCCCAAAGAGGTCTACCGGCAGCAGCAGTATGGTGGCCATGGATACAGAGGACGCGGCAGGGGCCGTGGAGACCAGGGCCAGAACTGGAATCAAGGTTACAACTACTGGAATCAACCTGGATGCAACCAGAACTCTGGCCACGGGGCGACTGCTAAGAACCAGGCTTGAGTTGTTTTTTCCTCTCTTTTTGGGGAACTTTTTGAATAGGGTAGGCAAAATTTTGGGGCTGAGGGTGGGACCCTCATTTTTTAGGGGGGTTGATGTTATGACCCCACCTCTGCACTGCAGGGGAGGTTCCTCCTGCAGGCAGAGGAGGGTCGTTAGTAGATTGGAGCCACCTGGGCTCAGGTATTTTAAGTTGCCTCTAATCACTTTGTTCTCTCTCTCTGCTCCTCCAGGTATGACTTGGTTTGGTTTGTTCCTTTATAGTTCTACTTAGTTTTCATTCAGTCATTTACACCTATACAGATTCATTCATCCATGCACTTTGCATACACCTTACATTATGACATTCTCACACCTCATTCCTTTTTCTTTAAAGTTACTAGTTTTGATTTATAATAAAATATCTTTTGATTGGCTTATACCTGTTGTTGGTGTCCCCTCATTTATTTGCCACAGGCCATGAGCCGGTTTGTGACAAGACAATACCGAACGGTCCCAAAACATGCAGCTTTACGCTGTCTACATATAGCAAATATTCACTAAGAAGATCACACTTACTTGAAACTCATCCAATCGACTTTTGAAAACTGCTCAGTAGTAGCATATTAATCTTGCGGTTAGAATCGACTAGAATAGTTGCAAAAAGTTTGCTTTTGTTTGTTTTTAGTATGGGAAGTGAGAGAAGCAGAAACTTCTAAAAAGTTGTTTCAATGAAGTCCCAGTATTCCCAGTAAGAATCCTGAAAGGTCCCAGACAGTAATAATGGATTCAGACTCAGATTCTCTCTCGTAGTGTTTGGTTAAAGCTCCCAGTCCTTCCAGTAGCTGACCCACACGCAGCAACGCATTATCATCAATGGGTTGGTATGATACTGCCACACACCGAATGAGGATCTAGAATCGGATCCCTGGCTAGCATCAAGGTTTGTGATTTAGGGAGCAACCTTTAGCACTGAGATCCCTGGCTGCCAGCGTATGGGCCTATGCATCAGCCAATGGCTGCTGAAGGCAGGACTAGAGTCTGAGAAACCAGAGTCCCCCCAGTTCCGTTATGGGAAGTGTAGACATCAATAATAAGAATAGCGAGTAAGATGTGAGGAAAAAAAGCCACAGAGACATAGAAAAAGGGACTGATATATGTTTACAGTTTTTCTCGATCGCTATGACACTTTTTTCAATACTTTTAACAACTTTCCTAAACTCTTAACGCACCAACACACGATTGGCAAAACAGTTAATTTCATGCTCAAAATCAAAAGAGTTTAGTTTACACATTGTAAACTAAACTCCAACACTGATTTTCAAAATACAATAATTACCTAACACAATACACTGTTTACCAAAACAATGCAATCATGTCTCAAAATAAAATAATTCTTCCAAAACACTAACACATGTTCTCTCCCAACATGAACATTTACAGTTTTTTACAATTGCTTAAGCACGATTATCAAAACAGGGCCCGTGTTTTCAAAACACTACACACAATTAGCAAAACCACACACCCAATTAGCAAAACACCTTTGCAAAATGAAGCACTCTTGCAAAAACTATACACTAATTTATAAAAAACATATTTTGTTACCATATGAAACACACACCTTTCATTTGACTTAATTAAGTTTCAACCATATACACACTGCTGTTGCTAACCTAAAACACTTTTAGCAATTCAACTTCTCAGTGATTAGAGTACTGTAAATGAAGTACACAGAGACATTTACAATTCACCAAACACTACACAAGACCAATGCTGCAGACTGAGGAAATATAATTTTTTTTCTCTCCATATACCCAAATCAGTCAACATGGAGAATCAACAACAAAACATGTCCCAGTTTTCATTCTACGACAGTAGTGTGCATTACACTGTTAGCTCCACAAACAACAAACTTAAAATATTCTATCCAGTACAGGTTACAATCAAGGAAAAAACAGACAAAACAAAAAAAAAAGATCTGAAAAAGTACAGAAAATACTAGACATTATCTCTTCGCCTAGCTGGATCCGGCCAAGAAAATTTCATCAACATCACAGGCGATATCCTCATTGGCAAGACAACGTGGGAAGAACCGTCTTGAATGTCAAATCCATCCTTGCACAGCTGCAGCGTAGATTTGGTCACAGGCGTCCTCCATGGCCTCAATGAGGGGTACCTTAGCCTGGGGCCTCAATGAGGGGTACCTGAGCCTGGGGCCAGAGATTGTAAACCCTCACGTGAATATGGGCCTCCTTCCTCCTTGTCGTTCTCGACCCTCAATCTTCATGTCACAGGGATGGGTATCAAAAGTGCTGATATGGTGCATCCAATGAGCAGCTGATTACTGTAACTGTAGACAGATTTTCTTTCACCTGTTTCCTTGTCGAAATGTCCTTATAACAGATGCCGCTGTATATCTACTAAGATTTGTCTGACCCTTAGTCCAGTCTTCCTCAGCATCAATCCGTGGTTCACAACATGGTCCACTAGTGTGCCTCTACCTCTGGCTGGGACTGTTCCTCTTCCTCTACCTCCTTCTCCTCCTCTGTGGATTCTCCCTCTCACTCTCATTCTTCTTCTTCTTCTGACTTCTTCCATTTTGGTTGAAGGCAGGGTGAACTTACCTGCTGCATTTTATATAGTGCTTAAACCTGATTGGTGTGTCTACAATTTAGCAGTCATGTGTTTGCGTACCTGGTGGCTGTGTTTAACCAATCGGTTCATGTGTGTTCATTTTAAAGCCTTTGCTTTGAAATTGCAAGGAAGTGACATCATGATAAATTTCTGTGTCAAATGCATACAAGTGTGTTTAGTGTTTTGCAATCACTGTGTGTAATGTTTTCCAAAAAGTGTGAAGCTGACAATGTGCTTACAGTTGTGCTAATCTAGCCTAGTGTTTTGCTCCTTGAGTCTAAGGTTTTGCTAATTGTGGGAAAGTTTTAATTTTAGTGTGTAAGCAATTGTAAAAAACTGTAATATTGCACCCCTAAGGCCTGCTTGGTTCTTCAGATTTTTATGTGGATCAGGTTTCAGGATGATCTGTCTTCAATGAAGCAAATTATGTGTTAAACTGTTGTTGAATTGTCTCTTTACTGAGAGAACCGACCACATTATTATCTGTTAACTTCTGGTCTAATCCACCAACCCTCACACACTAAATCTGTACAACAGGATTCATATCATGACAACACCAACATCAACACATTCACACATTACCTTTGTGTTTTTCAGTCATTTAAGATCCAAACCAGGAGACCAGAGGACAGATGTCCATCTTGTGTCTGTCTTCTCTGCAACTGACAGCCGGTATTATTTTGTAGTTAGTTATTGAGGATCAAAGCTGGAGTGTGTAGTAGTAGTGACCGCCTCCCCGCCAATCCGTGGTCAGGAGTGAAACAGACCAAGAGGGCTCAGTCCCATTTTATCAAATTCCCACATTGTCACAACAAATCTCTGAGTCATTAAAACTGAAGACAGCTACCGTTTCCTGCTTCTCTCTACCGACCACTATGGGGTTCTGTTTGTGCCCAAAAAGACTGAGTTCTGGCTGAAATTGTGACGCTATTCAGTTTGACTTAATACACCCATATTAATACATACTGCCCTTCTGTGAGCTGTCTCTTTTATGGTCTTTTTTATGGTCATAACTTGGTTAAAACCATGAATGGTCAAAGTGTTTCCACATCATGTTATCTCACTCTTGTACTGTAACTAGCCAGCAGACCGGCATTTTTCAGAAGCTTCAACAACTGCCGTGTGCTTCATATGTCCACCCCCCCAACACCAGGCGTCCTCTGACCTCTCTTGCTTCTCAGGCCTTTGACACCTAGCATATCTTATTACATTGAGTTGGCGCAACGCAGCACACAAAATGTTAGGAGAGGTATTAAAAGAACCCGTAAAAACAAACAAACAAAACTGATTGATTCATGGGCTTGCTCTCAACACTGGCCGAGCGTTGTACAAGA
Source organism: Perca schrenkii (assembly GCA_025617405.1). Classification (NCBI taxonomy): domain Eukaryota; kingdom Metazoa; phylum Chordata; class Actinopteri; order Perciformes; family Percidae; genus Perca; species Perca schrenkii. The sequence continues at coordinate 11,426 of JABUOV010000611.1, forward strand.
TGAGCAGACATCTCTTTTGTTTTTTGCCCCTTAGAGAGAAACAACTAGGAGCCACCACATATTTTAATTAATTAGCTAATTTTGTCAGTTAAGACTGGGTTATTAAAGGTCTCTTGTTTGAATACTTTTAACAACTTTCCTAAACTCTTAACGCACCAACACACGATTGGCAAAACAGTTAATTTCATGCTCAAAATCAAAAGAGTTTAGTTTACACATTGTAAACTAAACTCCAACACTGATTTTCAAAATACAATAATTACCTAACACAATACACTGTTTACCAAAATAATGCAATCATGTCTCAAAATAAAATAATTCTTCCAAAACACTAACACATGTTCTCTCCCAACATGAACATTTACAGTTTTTTACAATTGCTTAAGCACGATTATCAAAACAGGGCCCGTGTTTTCAAAACACTACACACAATTAGCAAAACCACACACCCAATTAGCAAAACACCTTTGCAAAATGAAGCACTCTTGCAAAAACTATACACTAATTTATAAAAAACATATTTTGTTACCATATGAAACACACACCTTTCATTTGACTTAATTAAGTTTCAACCATATACACACTGCTGTTGCTAACCTAAAACACTTTTAGCAATTCAACTTCTCAGTGATTAGAGTACTGTAAATGAAGTACACAGAGACATTTACAATTCACCAAACACTACACAAGACCAATGCTGCAGACTGAGGAAATATAATTTTTTTTCTCTCCATATACCCAAATCAGTCAACATGGAGAATCAACAACAAAACATGTCCCAGTTTTCATTCTACGACAGTAGTGTGCATTACACTGTTAGCTCCACAAACAACAAACTTAAAATATTCTATCCAGTACAGGTTACAATCAAGGAAAAAAACAGACAAAACAAAAAAAAAGATCTGAAAAAAGTACAGAAAATACTAGACATTATCTCTTCGCCTAGCTGGATCCGGCCAAGAAAATTTCATCAACATCACAGGCGATATCCTCATTGGCAAGACAACGTGGGAAGAACCGTCTTGAATGTCAAATCCATCCTTGCACAGCTGCAGCGTAGATTTGGTCACAGGCGTCCTCCATGGCCTCAATGAGGGGTACCTTAGCCTGGGGCCTCAATGAGGGGTACCTGAGCCTGGGGCCAGAGATTGTAAACCCTCACGTGAATATGGGCCTCCTTCCTCCTTGTCGTTCTCGACCCTCAATCTTCATGTCACAGGGATGGGTATCAAAAGTGCTGATATGGTGCATCCAATGAGCAGCTGATTACTGTAACTGTAGACAGATTTTCTTTGACCTCTTTCCTTGTCTAAATTTCCTTATGACAGATGCCGCTGTATATCTACTAAGATTTGGCTGACTCTTAGTCCAGTCTCCCTCAGCATCAATCCGTGGTTCACAACATGGTCCACTAGTGTGCCTCTACCTCTGGCTGGGCCTCTTCCTCTTCCTCTACCTCCTTTTCCTCCTCTGTGGATTCTCCCTCTCACTCTCATTCTTCTTCTTCTTCTGACTTCTTCCATTTTGGTTGAAGGCAGGGGAACTTACCTGCTGCATTTTATATAGTGCTTAAACCTGATTGGTGTGTCTACAATGCAGCAGTCATGTGTTTGCGTACCTGGTGGCTGTGTTTAACCAATCGGTTCATGTGTGTTCATTTTAAAGCCTTTGCTTTGAAATTGCAAGGAAGTGACATCATGATAAATTTCTGTGTCAAATGCATACAAGTGTGTTTAGTGTTTTGCAATCACTGTGTGTAATGTTTTCCAAAAAGTGTGAAGCTGACAATGTGCTTACAGTTGTGCTAATCTAGCCTAGTGTTTTGCTCCTTGAGTCTAAGGTTTTGCTAATTGTGGGAAAGTTTTAATTTTAGTGTGTAAGCAATTGTAAAAAACTGTAATATTGCACCCCTAAGGCCTGCTTGGTTCTTCAGATTTTTATGTGGATCAGGTTTCAGGATGATCTGTCTTCAATGAAGCAAATTATGTGTTAAACTGTTGTTGAATTGTCTCTTTACTGAGAGAACCGACCACATTATTATCTGTTAACTTCTGGTCTAATCCACCAACCCTCACACACTAAATCTGTACAACAGGATTCATATCATGACAACACCAACATCAACACATTCACACATTACCTTTTGTGTTTTTAGTCATTTAAGATCCAAACCAGGAGACCAGAGGACAGATGTCCATCTTGTGTCTGTCTTCTCTGCAACTGACAGCCGGTATTATTTTGTAGTTATTATTGAGGATCAAAGCTGGAGTGTGTAGTAGTAGTGACCGCCTCCCCGCCAATCCGTGGTCAGGAGTGAAACAGACCAAGAGGGCTCAGTCCCATTTTATCAAATTCCCACATTGTCACAACAAATCTCTGAGTCATTAAAACTGAAGACAGCTACCGTTTCCTGCTTCTCTCTACCGACCACTATGGGGTTCTGTTTGTGCCAATTTCTGGCTGAAATTGTGACGCTATTCAGTTTGACTTAATACACCCATATTAATACATACTGCCCTTCTGTGAGCTGTCTCTTTTATGGTCTTTTTTATGGTCATAACTTGGTTAAACCATGAATGGTCAAAGTGTTTCCACATCATGTTATCTCACTCTTGTACTGTAACTAGCCAGCAGACCGGCATTTTTCAGAAGCTTCAACAACTGCCGTGTGCTTCATATGTCCACCCCCCCAACACCAGGCGTCCTCTGACCTCTCTTGCTTCTCAGGCCTTTGACACCTAGCATATCTAATTACATTGAGTTGGTGCACACAAAATGTTAGGAGAGGTATTAAAAGAACCCTTAAAAACAAACAAACAAAACTGATTGATTCATGGGCTTGTTCTCAATGCTGGCCGAGCGTTGTACAAGATGAGCAGACATCTCTTTTGTTTTTTGCCCCTTAGAGGGAAACAACTAGGAGCCACCATTCCTTTTAATTAATTAGCTAATTTTGTCAGTTAAGACTGGATTATTAAAGGTCTCTCGTTTGAATGCAGTAATTATTTCCATAATCATCATGTTTGGTGAGCATACGTTTTAATGAAAACAAAATTGTAGTTTTAATCATTTTTATTCCTTCAAAGTAACCTAAATAGCATGGCTCTGACATCTGACCAAGTGAGGTCAACTCTGGAAGGGGGAGTGCTTTGCTGTGAGACATCAATCAGCTGTGTGCTCACTGCAACGCCTTGGTGGGCAAACAGTCATCTGAACATCAAATAATCTTAAACATTTGATGAAAAACAGGACTAAGAAGCATTGTAGTAGCTGAAACATTTTAATCATTGTTTGAAACTGTGTGTGTGTGTATGTGTGTGAGATTTTATTATACAAAACATTTAGTGAACATCCTATTCAATGAAATCTTAGAAGATATGCATGATGTATTTTCATTGTACAGTACCTTACACTTGATGTGACCTATTTCACTACTTTGTTTCTCTCTCGTCTAACATGCAGTACAGTAGCTTGTGTAAATTGTACATTTGCGTGAAAATTACATTTTGAGAATTCATTTTGGGCATTTGATCATTCCCAGAACAGACAAACATATTTTCAATCAATTATATCTATTTATCAATAGTCCACTAAAAGACAATTTGTGACATCAAGGGCAAATCTGAAAGCATGGCAAGATGTTCTGGTAACAGTTACAGTACAGTATGTACAGTATGTTTCCTAATGTTTAAAGCCATATACCGTTTTGGCCAAAGCATTCTTTTGCTTAATAATATACAGTCAACCAATCCAAGGCAGGACCCCCACTTTGATGACATTCACACTTTTCTCATCTTCACAGAGCAACTTTTGAAACCACTCAAATTACAAGATGGATCTTGACAGAAGAGCCCCTAAAAAATGTGGCTCACAGAAGATAGCATATGCTCTACATCGCACCCTAAGTTAACTGACAACTAGCTCACTCTGACTGCTTAATCCTAATCATTCTATAATGTGGACTGAATCTCCTTTAAAAAGACATCTCAGCCTGAATAAATTGAAATTACATTTCAAGGAGACATTGAAATTTCTGTAAAATCATGTTAAGTTAGTTTAGAAAAGGCAATAATAAATGTGCAATTGTAAAAATATAATTACATTTAATAAAATTAGTAAGTCATATCTGGGTATGTTTACATATGCACAATAAATATTGCCTTAATAATCCCCATAATAATCCAATTCACATGACTAAAAAGAGGTGTAAAAAGTCATTTTTTAATCGTTTGTCTTGCATTTTCAGTAAAAGTTGCCAAAACTTTGGAAAGCTAAGCCCAACATCACATCATGTCAAAACAAGTACCAAAAACACTGTTGCTCTAATCTATATGAAAACTAATCTCATCTTGTCATCTCGACTCACCTCAGCACAAGCAGGTTTATTAGGAGTCAAGAAATTACCAAACAAGCACAAGCATGAAATAATTGAAGACCATAATGTCAATGTTCATCTATCTTTGATGCATTTGCTGTCTGTCATATAACAAACTTTAAATTCCTCATATAAATTTAAAATCCCACAACATAGTCTCAAATTAAAGAATGTCAATCAATCAAACATCTTAAAGGTAATCGTCATCTCAAAATGTGTCAACACCACCATTTCCTATTATAATCTTTAAAAAATGTGTGTATATGTGAATGTTTTAAAAGAACTCAAAAGCTGCTTGCTTAGGGTAGGGATTCTCCCAAATATAGAACCAGCAAAAAATGCGTCAAGTCTCAACTGTCACCCTTACCATAATTGGCATGTAAATCTGTTTTAACCTCTGCTTTGTAAGCACACCAGACTGAATATAAGGGGTCCATGTGGGTGCCTTAGACAGCGTGGTGGAAGGCGATTGAAGTTCCAGCTTGTGGTGAGGTGGTCTACTACTATGCATCGTACCATTTAGATGTATTTCTCATTTTGGAAATTATATGACATTATATTTAGTCAAAATCTTAATCAGAATCAGCTTTATCGGCCAGGTTTGCATAAACAAACAAGGAATTTGACTCTGGTTAAAATTTGCTCTTAAAGTACAACACTCAAATAATAAAAACATAAAGGACAGTAAGGAATATAAAAAAATACTGTTAACTAACAATACAATGGAATTTACAAATTTACAAAAAAATATACATAACACTTGAAGAGAGGGAAAGAATAGTACAATATCAGTATAGCTGAGATTTAAAATTTAAATATAAATATAGTGCAAGGCAGTTCAGTGCAATAATGAATGTATGTATTCAATGCACTCTGTGCATCTTTGACTCAAGATAGAATTTATGTTTTTTTTACGTATGTCTATGATGTAATATGTGTCAACAATGTTTTCAATTAATTTGAGGTTGTTTCCTGCACTGACTAACTCATGATGTTTTCAATAGGATTGTGGAGTGCAACAGTCTTTACACAAGGGGAAAAGATAAGGTATGTACAACTTTTAAGTAAGTAAAGTATTTTTGTGTTTAATATGTGACCTTACGTGTTTTGCATCCAATTAGGTCAAATCTCAAAATGACACCTAGTGTTAATTCTAACAACAATCTGCCAAGTAAAGTCAAGTCAATTTTTTATATAACCTAATATCACAAATTTGTCTCAAGGGGCTTTACAATATGTACAGCATACGGCACTCTCTGTCCTCAGACCTTCAATTTGGTCCCCTTTAACGTGGGGGAAAACGGGAGAAACCTCAGGAAGAGAAACTGAGCATGAATCTCTCTCCCTGGATGGAGAGACATGCAACAGATGTTGTGTGGAAATTATAGAGCAACGCAATGAAATTACAGCATAGGCAATCTGTCTGACGATCTGAAAGGCTTTAACTAAGATAAAGGTATCTTTTAATAATGTAAGAGATATTTTGTTATTGATATATTGTTGATGTTTAGTACAACACCAGGCATTTAGGAACTGTTCAATGATATGAACAGAAACCATCATTCTAAGATTTCTATTGGTTGGCTTACTGACTTGTGATGATGCCCAGAACTCAATTTGATAGGTATATATTAATTATTTCATTGAACTCTATCATTCTGGACTTTCCAGTCAAATGGCTATTAGACATAAGTTTTAATGTCTAAAAATAAAATTATATATATATATATAATTTTATTTTTTATTTATACATATATATATATATATATATATATATATATATATATATATATATATATATATATATATATATATATATATATATATAGAGAGAGAGAGAGAGAGAGAGAGAGAGAGAGAGAGAGAGATATTACTGTTATTTGTAATTACTTCACAGAAGTAAACCGCCACCATGAGTACGGACGCGGAGATGGCCGTTTATGGCAAAGCTGCCATTTACCTTCGTAAGCCAGAAAAGGAGAGAATTGAGGCTCAAACTGCACCATTTGATGCCAAGAGCGCCTGCTATGTGGCCGATACCAAGGAGCTGTACTTGAAGGCAAAAATCCTCAAGAAAGATGGTGACAAGGTCACCGTTGAAGTCCTGGACACTAAGGAGGTTAGTATCATGAAGTCACAGTCGACTGGGAATTCAATATGATCAGTTCTCACTGAGTCTAATGTCCTGTTGCAGGAGAGGACAGTGAAAGAAGATCAAGTCTTCCCAATGAACCCTCCCAAATATGACAAGATTGAGGACATGGCCATGATGACCCATCTCAATGAAGCCTCTGTGCTGTATAACCTCAAAGAGCGTTTTGCAGCATGGATGATCTACGTAAGACAATCTGCCTAATGAGAAAAGAACTATTGTGAATTGCTAAACTTGTAGGAAATATAGAGTTAACTGTTGAATCTCTATGATCACTTTCAGACCTACTCTGGGTTGTTCTGTGCCACTGTGAACCCCTACAAGTGGCTCCCAGTGTACGATGCTGAATGTGTAAGTGCCTATAGAGGCAAGAAGCGTATGGAGGCTCCACCCCACATCTTCTCTGTCTCTGACAACGCTTTTCAGTTCATGCTTACTGGTAAGTCATTACCAAAACAACGTAGAATTTATCATTAAAAGGGCTTCTATTGCATAAAAACTCAATTATTATTATTACATATATATATATATTTTTTAATTTACAGATAGGGAGAACCAGTCTGTCTTGATCACGTAAGTTTGTTACATTTACATTTGTTTACTTTATTTAACATAGTCAAATTTTTGATCAATTTCTTAAAAGTCTGTGTCTATACCTAGTGGAGAATCTGGTGCTGGAAAGACTGTGAACACCAAGCGTGTCATCCAGTACTTTGCAACAATCGCAGTTGGTGGACCGAAGAGGGACACATCAAAGGTATCTTACTGTATGATTAAAATTAAGGATTCTTTCTCTATAGAATCTTTTTCTAGGGGGAAAAATTAAGTAATTTCTGACTGTAATTCTAAACCTGGATTATAGGGGTCACTGGAGGATCAGATTATTGCAGCCAATCCCCTGCTGGAGGCCTATGGTAACGCCAAAACTATTAGGAATGACAACTCTTCTCGTTTTGTAAGTATGGAACATTTTCTACACATGAAAGAGGTCTTGTTACAGATTGCCAATGTGGAGAGACATTGAAAATCCTTTGTTCCAAACAGGGTAAATTCATCAGAATCCATTTCGGCACAACTGGCAAACTGTCTAGTGCTGATATTGAGACATGTAAGTAATAATACTCATAGTACATACAAACGACTGGAATTGAGACTTGGTCAGACTGTAATTTATGAACAATGTTTGCAGATCTGCTGGAGAAGTCAAGAGTGACATACCAGCTTTCTGATGAAAGAGGCTACCACATCTTCTTCCAGATGATGACCGGCCACATCCCTGAAATACTTGGTAAGAAGATTGAGAGGATGCACATTGCTTAACCTGTTTTCATATGAAACCAATGTTTTGACGTGTTCACCCATTTTTTGATCTCCAGATCAGGCACTCATCACAACCAACCCCTACGACTTCCCCATGTGTAGCATGGGTCAGATCACTGTGGCCAGCATTGATGACAAAGTTGAGCTGGAAGCCACTGATGTGAGTGATTTTTACTTTCAAATATTTAAATATATCCACATCAAAACTGCCCTTTTAAGTGCATTTACTAAAGTGATTATGTTTGGGTGGACCTCTTTTGAACTCAGAATGCCATTGATATCCTGGGCTTCACTGGTGAAGAGAAGGTGAGCATCTACAGGATGACTGGTGCTGTGCTTCACCATGGTAACATGAAGTTCAAGCAGAAGCAGCGTGA
>JABUOV010000612.1:0-19648 GCA_025617405.1 Perca schrenkii
ACATCCTAGCAGTATAAAGAAACAGAGAATGTTAAGCTGTTGTAACATATCAACTCTGTATGATGTCCACATGAGATTCTCTGGACATTGGACGGTTCAGTCTCGCTTTCTAACATGAAGACACAACAGGACATTTATTAACTTAAATAAGTAGTTTTGGTACCTAAATCTAACCAAAGTGTGTCCGTTTCACAGGGTTAATGACATGTATAAAACTGCAAGAGTTAAGTTTTCGGTTAACAAAACTGTTGAATTTATTTTGTTTTTTACTCATACAAGCAACAACATTTTAGAAAAAAATATTTTTTGTTGTTGAAAAGTGACAAAAAAAGTCGAAAAGACAAATATGTTCATTGGGGTGTGTGTGTCTGTGTGTATGTGTTATAAATTAATTTTAATAATTCTTGTGTTCATAATTTAATAATTTTAGCAGTTAACATCACTTCCCTTCTGTTCAGAAACGGTGCTGCCAGTCACTGGTCCTCATGAAGTGATAAAAATGGGGGTTTGTGTGTCTCTCTGTGTTTCTGTGTGTGTGTGTGTGTGTGTGTGTGTGTGTGTGTGTGTGTGTGTGTGTGTGTGTGTGTGTGTCTGTGTGTTTCTCTGTGTGTGTGTGTGTGTTTTGTATTTATTTTAATAATTTTTGTGTTTATAATATAATAATTTTAGCAGTTAAAATCACTTCCCTTCAGAAAGGGTGCTGCCAGTCAGTGGTCCTCACAAAGTCATAAAAATGGGAGTGTGTGCGTCTCTCTGTGTTTCTGTGTGTGTTTGTGTGTGTTTGTGTGTATGTGTGTGTGTGTGTGTGTGTGTGTGTGTGTGTGTGTGTGTGTGTGTGTGTATGCGCGTGTGTGTGTGTGTGTGTGTGTGTTTGTAAGTGTGTGGTGGTGTTATGCCCAATGTTATGTTTGCAGCAAGCATTTTTGTTACCAAGTCAAATATTCAAATGTCAGTTGTAGCTAACTATATGAAAGCTGTAGTATTTTGTTTGCAAGTGTCTCAGTTTGCTAATAACGTCACATAGCTAACATTAGTATACTAACAGGCCTGAAACGCCAACAAAGTGCCTGTAGCTAGCTAAAAACATGAGGTTTAAACATGATTATTTTTGTCTACCAGAGAGGACAAGTAAGCTGTTAGGAAGCTAATGTTAGTTATGTATTAGCAAGCTAAGGCACTTGCAAACATAGTACTATAGCTTTCTGATTGATCCACCATAACACAAGCTGCATACTGTGTACAAAATGAAGCTTTAGCTTAACTTACAGACTTGTCACTTGTTTACTGTACAAGACATCTTAATGACAGCCATGCTCCACCCTCAACCTTTAGCCATCCTGCCATCAGGAGCCAGGCAGCCTTTTAGATTCAGTGAGACATTATCATACTATCTAATGGCGTTTTTCCACTGCTAGTGCCAGCTCTACTCGGCTCGACTCGAGTCGGCCGCGGTGCCCCGTCCTTCTTTTTCCATTGCAGATTTAGTACCGCCTCATGCTTGAGGCGAGCTTGGCTGGTCGTCATAGCGACGTCAACGCGACACACACAGAACGTGGAAGGTGTGTTGTTGCCACAGCCAGAAGACACATTTAGTTTCTAAAGAAAACACAGCTGGCTAAACTATTTAAAAATGGCGAGTTTTTTCAGGACACACCCCCCTCTGTCACTTTCACGTCACCTTTTGGTATCGCTTCAGCTCGCTGGGAACCTCGACTGAGGTGGTACTAAAAGAAGTACCTGTTAGCAGGTACCAGGGACTTTTTTTCGTAATGGAAAACCAAAAATGGTGAGTAGAGGCGAGCAGAGTCGAGCAGGTACCATGTAATGGAAAAACGCCATTACTTACCACTCAGCTTAGTGGCAGTATAATGGGCTGGTATGTACATGTTGGTCTGGGGCTCAAAAGTCCATGTTTTTTGCAATAAATTAAAACCGGAAAACAGATTGCGGGCGTAACAAGCTCGCTGACCACGCTCTCAGTCACTCACCGGCTGGCTGAGGAAGGCAGGCCGGGCGGCGAGGCAGCAACACAGGCAGCTGAACTCCGACACACAGTTTTACCAAATTTGCAATTAGCCATCCATATTCGTAAAGCAGCCCATATTTGAGCATTATATGGTTGATTTCTCGCATAAAAAAGTTTCAGAAGTGAATTTTGTAATGGAATAGCAGAGATCTGCACGACCTAGATTCAGAAGACTACCTGATCTCAGGTCAGTTGTGTAGCCTATGTAAATGTTGGGGCGTGACCGTTCTCTTAATACACCCATGGGCTGATAAAGGTTCAGGTCTTGGGAGGTTGACGTAAACTTCCAGCTTTTCAGTGGCAGTTTCAAAATATGAGATTTTCATAGTAAAGGGGTGTCAATGGGATTTTCAGCTTCTATGTAGGTCTTATTTACCCACCGAACTGTCGTTATTCAACTATGACAGGGTAAAATCGGTTTTGCATTCTATCACCCCTTTAAGACAACAAAAAACCTGCGTGACTATCACAGAGCTGCTGTTTCTGTCTTACATGGGGAACAGCAGAAAACCACTGAAGGTGTTGTGGTGACTTCCATCGGCATACACCAAAGTGTTAGCCATCAGACGCACAAACACAACGTCTCCCACCTCTAGCAAAAGTGTAGCGCCTTGAGTCATAAAACCGGTCGCCTGTTGCTCGAACGCCATGAAAACATACTCTGAGTTCTTGACCAACCAACCCCCTGAACCGTGGTTGTTGTCTCCAAATGCACCGAACATCCAGTCAAAGTTGTACGCTCCTCTCACCGGGGCAGTGAACGCACCTGTTGGACGTACGTTATTGTCATTTTACAAATAGAAATTGAAAAAGTGTTTCAACATCAACATCAACATGCAAGTGAAATGTATTAGAGATGTACAATATATCAACCATCACATCTCTGAAACTGGTCCAGTATTAAACAAGAACCAAGCTGTAATGTAACCCTACAGGACTAATGTTCAGCAGCAGTTAGAGTCACTAAAAGTTCTGTTGTTGCTTCTGGCAGACTCAGATTATTATTCTAAGCGTCTGACATTATGGAAAGGATCCCTACAGAGATAAAGCTTTTAGTTAAATAGTAAGATCCTTTTAGTTTAACATGAAACAGACCCGAAATCACCATCACCAAATCAGGACTTTTAGCGTGTATAGAGCCAGCATATTTCCACCAGACTCCATGTAAATAATCAGTACTTTTAGCGCGTATAGAGCCAGCATATCTCCACCAGACTCCATGTAAATAATCAGGACTTTTAGCGTGTATAGAGCCAGCATATCTCCACCAGACTCCATGTAAATAATCAGTACTTTAGCGTGTATAGAGCCAGCATATTTCCACCAGACTCCATGTAAATAATCAGGACTTTTAGCGTGTATAGAGCCAGCATATTTCCACCAGACTCCATGTAAATAATCAGGACTTTTAGCGTGTATAGAGCCAGCATATTTCCACCAGACTCCATGTAAATAATCAGGACTTTTAGCGTGTATAGAGCCAGCATATATCCACCAGACTCCATGTAAATAATCAGGACTTTTAGCGTGTATAGAGCCAGCATATATCCACCAGACTCCATGTAAATAATCAGGACTTTTAGCGTGTATAGAGCCAGCATATCTCCACCAGACTCCATGTAAATAATCAGGACTTTTAGCGTGTATAGAGCCAGCATATATCCACCAGACTCCATGTAAATAATCAGGACTTTTAGCGTGTATAGATTTGATTTTATTAGGATCCCCATTAGCTGATGCAAAACATCAGCTACTCTTCCTGGGGTCCACACAGAACATAAAACTCAATTTTCAGACAAAACAAACAAACTACAAATAAAAAAGAAAAACAGAACAAAACATGATAATTTCAATCTAAAACAGTCACAAACAGTCATAAAATGTAAAAGCAAGATAACTAATATTTGTTTCCTTGCAGGTATACACATTTCTTTCCATGTATACAAATAGTAATATAAAATCTCATAATGAATGCACAAATACAGAACATAAAAAAATTCAATTTCATAACATCTTTGTTTACATTTCATCTTCCTATACATAAACTAAATACAAAAATATGATTACAGTCTTCTGGCCCTTAAATGATCCTTTACTTGTTTTTTAAAACTTGATATATTAGACACTTTGGCAATCTCTACTGGAAGGGAGTTCCAAGCAACCATTCCTCGATACAATACTGTATGTTGCATAGATTTTGTTCGGGCTCTTGGAACTTTAAAAAGACCTTGAGTGGCATGTCTAGTGGAGTAATTATGTGTGTTAGAGCTAAATGAAAGTTTTCTATACAAACAATCAGGTATTTTTGATTCATTCATATTTCTAACAAAAACCAGGAGTGAAGCCAAAAGACTCTCCTCAACTTTCAACCAAGAGAGTTTAACATGCATGTTGTTTACATTAGACTTAATTGGACATTGAAGGGCGAGACGAGCTGCTCTGTTCTGAACCAGCTGCAACTTTCCTAGATCTTTCTTTGCAGCAGTTGACCATATCATTGGACAGTAGTCAAGATGTGATAACACTAGATTGTGCAGGACTTGTTTGGTTAGGCGTGGTGTTAAAAAAGCAGAGCATCTTTTTATAACAGAAATATTCCTCCCCATCTTTGCAACAAGAGAATCTATATGTCTTGTCCACAATAGTTTACAATCTAAGAGAACACCAAGAAGCTTTGTTTCCTCTACTTGTTCAACAACTACATTATTTAACATCAAATTCAACTGAGGCCTAGAGCTCAAGGAATGATTTGTACCAAATACAATGCTTTTAGTCTTTGACATATTTAGGAATAGTCTATTGTTGATTACCCATTCTAATGCTATCTGCAACTCTTTGTTAAGTGTTGCACTTATTTCATTAATAGTAGGTGCACACATGTCTATTGTTGTATCGTCTGCATACATGGACACATAAGCTTTTTTAAAAGCAAGTGGAAGATCATTAATAAAAATTGAAAATAATAAAGGGCCGAGCGAACTTCCTTGTGGAATTCCACACTCTAAATATTTTGTGTCAGAAAAACTTCCATTAAAAAAAACTCTTTGTGTTCTATGGGTTACATAGTTTTCTATCCATGATAATGCAGATGGTGCAAAACCATAACATTCAAGTTTTTCCAATAATAATTTGTGATCAATGACATCAAAGGCAGCACTAAAATCTAACATCACAGCTCCCACAATATTCCTCTGATCAATTTCCCTTAACCAATCATCCGTCATTTGTGTTAATGCAGTGCATGTTGAGTGACCTACCCTATAAGCGTGCTGATACTTGCTTGTCAAATTGTTAACAGAGAAGTAGCTCTGTATTTGGTCAAATACAATTTTTTCCAGTAGTTTGCTAAGAACAGGCAACAAACTAATAGGTCGGCTATTCGTGCCGGTGAAGGCAGCCCTAGCTTGCTTGGGCAAAGGTATAACTTTAGCTTCTTTCCAAATACGAGGAAAAACATTACTTACAAGGCTTAAATTGAAAATGTGACATATAGGCGTGGCAACTTGGTCAGCAACCATCCTCAGTAACTTTCCATCCAAGTTGTCAATACCAGGTGGTTTTTCATTATTGATGGACAGCAATATTTTTTTCCACCTGTTCTACCGTCACTTTACACAATTCAAAAAGTGCAGGTCTTATCCTTCATTATTTGGTCTGTTATACATGAATATGATGGATTACAACTTATTGTTGGCATTTCTTGCCGTAGTTTATACACTTTGTCAATAAAATGATCATTAAAATAATTAGCAATTTCAAAAGGTTTAGTAATGAAAGACCCATCTAACTCAATGAAAGATGGAGTTGAATTACTCTTTCTGCCCATGATGTTATTTAAGGTACTCCAGAGTTTTTTTCCATCATACTTTACATTATTTATTTTACTTTCATAATACAATTTCTTCTTTTTTTTGTTCATTTTAGTCACATAATTCCGTATTTTACAATATGTTTGCCAATCAGATGTACATCCAGACCTGTTTGCCACTCGTTTTGCCTCATCTCTATCAGCCATGGATTTTTTTTAAGTCCTCATCAATCCAAAGGGCACTAACAGTTCTAACAGTCATTTTATTCACCGGTGCATGCTTATCAATAACTTGACTCAACAGTTTCATGAATACTTCAACTGCAGCATCTGGGTCCGTCATCTTACTCACATCAGACCAACAAATATTTTTAACATCATCCACATACGACTCACAGCAGAATTGCTTGTATGATCTCTTAAACACTATTTTAGGCCCTGCCTTTGGAACTTTGACTTTCCTAGATATTGCTACTAAATTATGATCACTAAATCCTATGGGAACCGATACAGTTTTTGAGCATAATTCTGCAGCATTGGTAAAAATGTGATCAATGCATGTGGATGATAGACTTCTTGTATTTTCCTTGAATACTCTGGTAGGTTGATTAATGAGCTGAAGCAGATTACAGGCGGTAGTTACAGTTAGAAGTTTCTTTTTTAGTGGGCAGCTTGATGAAAATAAATTAATATTCATGTCTCCCAGGAGATAAATTTCATTATTAAAATCACATACTCTTTCAATAATTTCACACAAATTATCCAAATACTGACTCTTAGAACTTGGTGGCCTATAACAACATCCCACCAGCATAGGTTTTAAATGAGGCAGGTGAACCTGCAGCCACAACATTTCTACTACGTTTGACATTAAGTCCTCTCTGAGTTTAACAGGAATGTGACTCTGAATATATATCGCTACTCCTCCCCCATAGCTGTCCCGGTCTCTTCTATAAATGTTATATCCATGTATTTGTACTACAGCATCATCAAATGGGTCTCAGAAATGGCCATAATATGAATGTTATCTGATTTTAACAAATTGTCCATGTCCTGAATTTTATTTCTTAGGCTACATATATTGAGATGGGCTATTTTTAGCCCTTTCCTAGGAAGTTTATAAGATGTCGACATTACATAGATAAAGACACACAAAACAAAAAGCAATGCTATTCATAAATCAGTCACAGTAGTCTATGGTGTATACTTATGTGTGTATGTGTATGTGTGTGCATGCAGTGTAAAGTTAAGAGTTAAGAACCCGCAGGCTTGGCTCTTTCTGATATCTCAGCCTTTTGTGAGGGAGGATGTACAATGAGTCTGTCATAGCGGATGTATGCAATGTTCCCTTTACCTCTTTCAACCTTCATGGCAGGGATCAGATCTTTCCGTTTCTGGCGTACGGCCTCCGTGTAGTCTTCATTTAGGAAGATGTTAGTTCCTTTCAGTTTATGTCCTCTATTCAGAATGGCCATCTTGTCCTTAAGTCTTAAGAATTTCACCACTATAGCCCTGGGTTTGTCACCTGAATTGGTTCCCATCCTGTGGGCTCGTTCCACCTCTATCCTCTTTTCATCCATCTGTAACTTTACCGCAATCATCTCCCGAACCTTTTTCCTCAGATTCCTCCCAGCTCTCACGTGGGGACTCAGGAATGCCTTCTATAACTATATTGTTCCGTTTTGATTGACCCTCTATGTAGTCTGCTTTTCCAGTCATTGTTAAGGCTGATTCACACACTGTAGTGATGTCTGCTCGTGCGTCCTTGTTTTCCTTCTTTAACTCCCTGCAAGTCTCATGTAGGTCTTCCACTTCTTTTTGTGAAAACTGCAAACTGATCTTAAGGTCATGGACCTCTTTAATCATATCATCCATTCTTTTGTTAGTAGAATCAACCAAGATTTGGACGAAGCACTTGAAGTTGTTTTCTTGCTGTGTGAGCAACTGCATGTATACATGTTGTTGTTGTTTTTAAAAGATCGCGTACCTGTGATAGACTTACACCGTCCCTCTCCTTTCGGTTTAGGTGTCATGGTGAACGTGAAGGATTCTTTTCTTTTCGCCTGCCTCAGTCTTCTGACAGACCAACTAGATAATCGCTATCGCGACACCTAGCAGCTAGTTAATGAAACGGAGGGAGGCCTTCCAAACAGCAGAAACTGCAGTCTTGTGTCTGTCCGTTGCAGGTCTTTGGGCCAGACAGGTCCGGCTCTAGTCCCGGAGCCTTTGAGCACACAGCTCTGGCTCTGGTGACGATATCTGGTCACTTTAGATCGTCTTCCGTCAGCTGACAGGCCAGCTAGCCGCTAGCATAACAACTAGCCGCTAGCAAATAGAGCGGAGAGCGGCCCCACAAACAGCGGAGTAACTGTGGCCTGGTGTTTATCCGTTGCGGTTCCTTGGGCCAGACAGGTCCTGACTCAGTCCAACAGGCTGCCACGCTCCCAACACTATAACACTTGTGGTTTGGATGCAAGAATGTCAGCCATCAGAGGGTGACTGAAACCTGGGCTGGGAACACATTTCCAGGGGGGCTTGCCGGTATCGGGCCTGTTAGAGACTGTAGGTACCACCAGTAACTCTGCATTCTGGGAGCACAGTGCTCTAGTGGGACGATATAGAGCCAGCATATCTGCACATGTAAATGGATGAATTAAGGGTTTATTTCAACCAAACCAGAGTGGTGATTGTTGGAACAGTGTAAAGATGAACCAAGACGGCTTTTGGTAGTTTTATTTAGTTTCTGTCCACTTTGAATGAAGTGTGTTTTACGATGATAAAAGTACTGATTATATACATGGAGTCTGGTTGGTTTGTGATGGTGACGATCCTTTCCATAATGTTGTCAGACACTGAGAAAAATAATCTATAATTTATTGGCTTTTTCAAATGTTTTGTAAAAAAGAAATACATTACTTTTACAAATACAGTGTTTACACGTGTTTCTCAGTAAACAGAAAATATAATTATCATAGGAACTTGTTTTATAAAGATAAATACAGGCATCGCTAAATATTGGTATTCTGCCAAAATGTTCATATCGGTGCATCTCTAAAATGTATTGTTGGAATATCAGAGCTACCTGTGTTTGAGTTGTAGGCATTTCCAATATTGGTGATAACGTATGTGTAGATCAGGGTAGTGTCCGTGGGCAAGGGTCCAATAGTTGGTTGCTGTTCTTCAGGCAACAGAGCGGCTGAGAACGCAACCTGTCGTACTGAGAGAGACAGAGAGAGACAGGTAGAGAGAGAGAAAGAGAGAGAGACAGACAGAGAAAGACAGAGAGACACAGAGACAGAGAGAGAGAGAGAGACAGAGAGAGAGACAGACAGAGAGAGAGACAGGCAGAGAGAGAGAGACACAGAGAAAGAGAGAGAGACAGAGAGAGACAGACAGAGAGACAGAGAAAGACAGAGAGAGAGAGTGAGACAGAGACACACAGAGAGAGAGAGAGGGAGAGAGAGCAATGTTATTTTAAAAATCATCAAATATTAAACTGATAATTTTGAGTCCTATGTTATCAAAGTGTTTAACTGAACCACAAACTACTGCTGATTCGTGGCCAGCCTAGTTTCGTATGATATCTTACATATTGCTGTGCATACATTTTCATCCGATATCATACGGACCTATTCATGAGAATGCGTTGGAATGATCAGAGTACGATACCTTCCATTTGTTGATTCAGATTGTCCACTTCAGTCTTCAGCTGTGCTGCTTGTTCTGCAAAATTAGAGATAAAACTTTGTCAGCTTTGTGAGTTTCTTTGGACATTTTCCTAGACTTGCAAAGATTAGTGTATTATTCATCAACTATTAAATAAATCTCCAACTATTCTGATATTTGATTAATTAGTTTAAGCATTTTAATATATTTCTGCTATGACATGGTGTAAAACAACAGTGGTTTCTAGAGATGACTTCACTACTGTACGTTGAGTCTCTCTTTGCAACAACGTCATGTCCACCTTATAAATATTTTTCACCAGGCCTGATGCCTTCACCGCTGTCGGTGCTCGGACCCTTATTAAACTGATCTCTAATGGAGCTTGATAGTTAAAAGCATTTCATCATTACAGAAGCTGAAAACAGCAGGAGTCGTAAATATTTAATTCAATTCAAATTCAAATTCAAAACAACTTTATTTATCCCCATAGGGCAATTCTGTTTTTAGCCTACCAGTCGTATCAACAAGACAAGACAACACTTAATCAGGCATACAGACAAACAGAGAAATACTGTCAATGACATCATACTGCATAAATGGGCATCAAAATCAAGCAAGAAATACACATACACAGGCCACGATACTGACTAAGCAGCAACCATCTCTCAAGATAGTAGCCTATTAAATAAATAATAATAATACTTACGTAAATACTAAATAAGTAATGATACAAAGGTTTTGAATGCCTGGCGCATATTTAGTTGCCGCTGTCAACAATATTTAAGAATTTAATGGCCGAGGGAATAGAAGAATTGGCATATCTGTTAGTTTTCCTTGGGGGGGCAAGGTAGCGTCGTCCTGAGGGCATTAGGCAGAATTGCTGACTAAGAACATGGCCAGGATAACTCATAACCTGTCTAGCCTTCTGGAGCATCCGTTTTTTCCAAAGGGAGCTCAGGTCTGTCAACTGAACACCAATGATCTTGGAGCAGATTTTGACAATACTGCTTAGTCTATTCTTGTCCTGCACAGACAATCCATAAAACCAGCAGATAAAAGAAAATGTTAAAAGGCTTTCAATAAATGAATAATAAAAGTTACATAAGATACTCTGCGACACATTGAAAGAATTTAGCTTCCGCATCAAGTGGATTCTCTGTTGTCCCCGCTTAATGATTGACTCTGTGTTTTTATCAAATTTCAGGTTTGAGTCAAACATGGTTCCTAAGTACTTATATGTTTCTACAATTTCAACATTTTCTCCATGAATAATGCTGTCTTCTGGGTTAAAACGATTCTTTCTAAAATCAATAATTAACTCTTTGTTTTTTGTCACATTAAGGTCCAGGAAGTTATCATCACACCAGTTCACAAATTATGATAAGGCACTTCCATGGCCCGATTGGGCCCCCTGAAGAAGTGACAGTAGGGCAGAGTCATCAGAAAATTTCACAAGGTAGCTACCCAGTTGTGAAGTCCTGCAGCTATCTGTGTACATAATAAAAAGCAAGGGAGAAAGGACACAGCCCTGCGGAGACCCTGTGTTTGAAGTGAGGATACTGGACATGTGGCCATTCACAAATATTTGCTGGAGTCTGTCTGTTAAGACATTTAAGAGCAGCAATAAAATCTGATCAGGTAGATTAAAATAAGAGGCCAGTCGCTCTATTAAAATATGAGGTTGCATCTTATTATTTATTATTTATTAAGGGGAGACACTACAGGTAGAAAACTTTTTCAGTTAATAGTTTTTCTACTCTTTATTTTCCCTAAAATGTTGTCTTCCTTAAGGACCAAACACAACATTTGTGAAATTTTGTGTTTCGTCCTTTAGTGCCACCGTTCATTCAGGGTTAGGGTTAGATGCGTGGAAAGAAAACATTTATTTTATTAAACTTTGTCTATTTGTGTGTCTAGATTTCTTCAAAATTTGCCAGAATTTGGAAGTGTTTGGCCACCATGATTTAATTTAGTAAAAATTAAATGTTTCTCCATAAATCTCTCAGCAGCAGAAGCAGCTGGCAGCAAGAAAAGTGATCAGAGAACAATACCTAGCTATTGTTGATTCAGCTTGTTCACTTCAGTCTGCAGCTGTGCTTGACCTGCAAAATCAGAGAGAGTTTCTTTGTCAGCTTCATTTTACTGCTCCTTCAGTTTCTTTGGACATTGCTGTAGAGCTGCATGAATCTCCAACTATTTTGATAATCGATGAATCTGTTTGAGTAATCTTTTATGAACAAACTGAAACTTGTGTGACGCCAGCTTGTTAAATGTGAATATTTTCTAATTTCTTCTCTCCTCTGGGACAGGAAACTGAATATCTTTTAGTTGTGGACAAAACAACACATTTGAGGATGTCATCTTGGGCTTTTTGGTAAACGCTGATCAACATTTTAGAGACCCAACAAATAATCCATTCATCTAGAACAAAATCACACATTAATCCACAATGAAAATATTCAGTAGTTTCAGCCCTACTTTGCTCCATTACACAGAAAAATACTTAATTCTATCCTTTTGCATATTTCTGAACTGCTATGACGCAATGTAAAACAGTTCATTACTGTGCCTGTAGTCTGCAGCGCCATGTCTGCCTTCAGTTGAACCAACGAGGCTGTGATCTCTCTCAGCGCAGCGTAGATGTCTGGAGGAGAAGCCTGCTGGTTTTCAACACTTTCACTTGCAGGGACGGAGCCAAGCAGCAGCAACAGCGTAAAACTCACAGAGATCTTCATTCTTTTACTGGCAGCTTACTGTTGAACTGTGCCGTCTGTAAACCTGTGTGAGCTTTATATAGAAGCCTACAGCAACAACAACAGCAAAAAGGACGTCACAGATGTTGAATTGTTAATTTACATTATCACACGATATGTCAATGTCAGTTTGATTAACAAGGGTGTAACCACTTCTTCCCCATATCACAGAACATTTTCCAGAGAAGACAAACACATTGATATCAATGGTTACATTGTTAAAGGGTACCTTTAAACTTGGCCTTATCTTCCCATGTTTGTATGTTGACCAAGGTTATAATCATTAATGAAAACGAACAAAATAACGACAACTAGGAGGAAAAAAGCATTGTCGTTAACTGAAATAAAATAAAAACGAGGCATTACAAAAAATCGATAACTAACTAAAACTGTAATGTCTGTTTGCAAAACTAACTAAAATAAAAATTATCAAGTAAATGTCCTTAGTTTTCATCTTTGTCGATGTCTTTCGTAGAGCAAATAATGTTATATCTTTCAGAGTTGACATTTCCGACCATAGGCCTGTTTTATACAGTCTGTGCCATAGACACATATGTAGTTTCTGACTGGGAACCCAGACATTTGGACGTTTAATGACAAATTGAACGTAACATTGTTGGGACCACTTAAACCAGTGTTAAACTTGATTTTAAACAAAGAACTGATTTTAGACAAGGATACATGGGGTAAA
Source organism: Perca schrenkii (assembly GCA_025617405.1). Taxonomy (NCBI): domain Eukaryota; kingdom Metazoa; phylum Chordata; class Actinopteri; order Perciformes; family Percidae; genus Perca; species Perca schrenkii. Next base: position 12,945 of record JABUOV010000612.1, read on the forward strand.
CATGTGCCTGAGACAACTGCGGCCTACAACACTCTGAATCCCCATTGGATAGCAGACTTTGAATGCCGCATCAGATGACCGGGGAAATAAATACTCTGAGCACACATCACCACCACGGCTTCGGTCGCTAAAGGTTTGCAAGCAAACGTTTGTTTTAAATAGCTTGATTTACGAAAAGTGGACTATTTTGTTGCTCTACCACTTCCTGCTTCTTACAGTGCAGACTCTTTGCTGCTTGCTCCTGCCTCTGCTTGCATATTTCTGCTGATAATCTTGCTTTCCCTCTGAGAGAAACTATGAGCAGTGGCTCTTGGATACTTATAAATCACTTGACTATAATTTTTTTGTAGACATAGTAGGCTATCGCCATTTTTCAAAATTTTTCTGCGTGAGCATGGCCTATAGCTCAAGCCTGTCCTACAGTGTGTGTAGCTAAAGCTAATTAGCAGCAAGATGCCTCCCTTCTCCGTGGATGACTACTACAAACTCCTTCAGAAGATTGCAGTTCTGGAAACCAAAATTTACCGGTTAGAAGTAAACGTGGAAGTGAACAGATCATGTGGGAATGACACCACTTTACCATGGCCCCAAAACAATGGACAAAAGCATGCTAACACATGGCTAATTAGCACCAACAACAATGCAAAGAAACAGGAGGGCTATGGAACGGATAATAAATCAACAAGGGTAGTCCTCCCTAGAACATTATTGGTGCAAAGCCCAAGAGTAAATAATTTTCCTGGGAAATGGGAGGACGACTAACGGGCAGGACACAGCACCCTGAGATTTGTGATACGACCGGCTGGCCTGCATTATCATCCAGGCAGAGCGCCTCTTCAAACCCTGTACTTAGTAGGACACAGCCGTGGACAGCTGCAAAAGGGAGAATTAGCAACTCAGCTGTAAAAGATGTAAAAAGCAGTAAAAACACCAAAATACTCTGTTTTCCCAAAGACATGGTGTCTGACTTGGCCCAAAGAATCCTGGATCTCGTAGCAGCACACCCAACTGTGAAAAACATTATACTGCATATAGGGTCAAATGATGTTGTAAAGCAACAGTCTGAAGTGCTGAATCGTAACTTTATGGATCTGCTGAACACAGTCAGCTCCCTAAATGCAAAGGTGTTTATCAGTGGCCCTATACCGCCAGTCAGAGGAGGAGCTGAGAGACTGTTGGCACTGAACAAATGGCTTTCATCTGCATGTACTAACCATTCTCTGCAGTTCATTGACAATTTTAACATTTTCTGGGACTGCAGACATCTTTTTAAAGCAGATGGACTTTTCCTTAACAAGCCAGGAGTAAAGCTGTTCACCTCTAGCCTACTTTACTTTCTGCGCCACACATCTGCTCCCTAGGACACGAGACAAGATGAATCAAAACAAGAGGAAGACACAACAAAGCACGGCAGTGATCCACCACAGCCCCCATCTGAGCAAAGATTTGACCATGGGAGACCACAGAGCAGAGACGAGAAATCTCAACCCCCCTTTTTCATCCATCCAACACTCCTCAAACCCCCTTACCAACCCTGATGCCTTTGAGGATCCATCGCCCTCCCCACTCACCCTTTCCCCTCTTTCCCCCTGCCACATGTTGGGGTTCACTGACCGGATGGAGCAGCTGGTAGATGCTGGAATCACTCAGGACTCTTTCCAGGACAAGCCTGGGCCCTGTGTATTCAATTCTTCCTCAATTTATGTTGTGATAGGTAATAGAAAAAGAATGGTGAATCTGCTAAGTAAGAAAAAGAAGCACTTAACTTTCAACTTAGCAAATTTAGCATCCATTCCTCGTCAGCCACAGTCTTTCCCAAAAAATGAAAACACACTAACACTAGCCTTACTAAATGTCAGGTCTTTGGCAGGAAAATCATTTTTAATCAATGATTTTATTATTAAGCACAATCTTGATTTTATGTATGATTTTTATTGAAACCTGGTCATTCTGAGTCAGCTCCCCCTAACTTCAGTTTCATGAGTGAGAATAGAGTGAATAAGAAAGGAGGTGGAGTCGTCATTTTGTTTAATGACTCATTCCAATGTACGCAGATATCTTATGGAAACTTTGCTTCTTTTGAATATGTGGCTCTTCAGCTGAGGTCCTCCCCTCGAGTCGAGCAGTTGAAAATTTATGAAAATGTGTCAACTTTGAACATTCAGTCCATCAGGCTTTGTATAAAATATTAAGTGCAGAAGAATATAGATGTGAAACCCTTCAGCATTCACACCAATAACCGGAATCCCAACAGTACTTTTTAAAATATTGAGTCTTCTTTGAGGCTAAAAATGTTTACATTGGTGTGTATGGGATGGACTGTTAGGACTCAGAGGGCACGGCCCAACTGATAGAGTGGAAAGAGGCAGAAGCAAAAATTCTCTTTACCTTGCAATAGGGGAGAGTGGGGTGATTTGTGCCAGGGAGGAAGTAGATCATACACACTTAGGATTATTTTCAACATATTATTAATTTGTAATTGTACATTGTACATTTTATCACTTAAACTATGTGACATTCTTAATTTTAGACCAAAACCCATCATGCCATGCACTTATAAATGGAAGACAGACAGGGCTTCAACTCCTCTTGTGGAGTTGGACAGAAAAGTGAAAGAGGTGCAACAGGGAAAGACCATACGTCAGGTGGCAAGGGAGATGAAGATCTGCAGGATGGCCTTGAAAAGATTCATGGAGAAGAAAAAGATAGGAGAAGTAACAAAGACAGGGTATAAGAGAACAGGACTTGCCAACCAAGTCTTCAAAGAATACACGGAGACAGAGCTGGCAGACCATATAAAGGCACTAGCAGCAATGTTTCACGGCATAAGTGCCATGAAATGCTGTGAGCTGGCTTTTGAGTATGCAAGTTTATATTCCCCTGCAGCATTGACAAGTGGGATGTTAAGTAGTAGGCCAGATCCAGACCACCTAGACCTAGATACTCACAGGGGATAATCTGGAGAAGTGAGGATGGGCATGCCTCATCAGTGTTTGACTTAGGCCTACCTGCCATTTGTTTAATTTACCTAACACTGATTTCAGTTTTGAGATTATTGAAGAGAAGTTTTATTAAGTTTTTAAGTGGCCTAAGTCACAACAGGATGTTTAGAAATTAGCCTAGTCACTTTATTTGACATTTATTTATTGAAGAGGAATAACCCCTTGAGATGAACCATCTCGTTTTCGAGGGGTCCTCGAGTCCAGGTACAGAAAATGACTTTGACCTTACAGCGGCAGTCAAACAGAAAAAAAACAAAAACAAAAAAAACAATAAAAAACAACTTACTTTACGATAATGGTAAGTGCAAAATTATATAATACATAACTCATATAAACAAGACATTCACTCATACAAGATTCTCCAAAGGTTGCTCACTCATCCCTCAACAAAGTAAACGCATGAAATATGTATGTACCGAAACACACATCTAGACATCAGTAAACACATATGCACATATAAATGTAAGGGATAAATGCACCATGCTTAAAATAGGTTTCATTTAGTCCCGTTTAAGGGTATCAACTCTATCAGTGGTAACCACTGTAAAGCAGTAGTGAAGTAGTGGCCACCAATAATGCTCCAACATCTGTCCTGACCTGTGCACTCAAACCAGCACAAATTAAAAACAATTGCATGTATTCTGAAGATGTTGAGCTAGGGCATTTTTAAACATTGGAAAGTAAGTCAAAGAGCGAATTGAAATTGGAAGGTTATTCCACTCATAAGGTGCTTTATGATGAAAATGCATATCTTCCTATTTCTTTATTGATTTGAGGAATGAAAAAAAAAAATTGGTTATTGTGTTGCAAGTTATGCAATGAGCTAAATAAGATTAGATATTGTTTTAAATAAGAAGGATAGTCCATATAAATTCATTTAAAAATAAATTGTAACCAATGAAAACGCCTTCTATCTGGTAGGGTCAGCCAGGACAGTTGATGGTACATTTCACAATGGTGTGTTCTTTAGGGGCAGCGGAGAATAAATCTACACAGGCTATTGTAGGCAGTGTTAAGAGACTGAAGACAGGAAGCTGTAGTATTTTGATATACGATATCTACGTAATCCAGAATTGGCAATAAAAATTGAGAAACTAACTCAAATAAAATATATATACAGTATATACATATAGTTTCCAACTGGGAAGCCAGAAATTCAGACATTCAATGTTATATTGAACACAACATAGTCCGTGCCCCTTGCCTGGCGTCATGGCGGTACCAGAAGTCAGAAGAAAGCAGCAGAGTCCTGTTTGATTATGACATTAGTCATGTTTCCATCTAATTGTCAAGTGAATTTTAAGCGAACTTTGAAAATGTCGCATAATAAAAAAAAATAGAAAATGTGCATTAGAAGTGTTTCGATCAACTGGTTTAGAGCAAATAAACTAGTCTACACAAAGCATAGTTTCATCACAAGTTGACTTTTCTAAACATCAAAACACATAACAACACTTGATTAAGTGTCTCTAAGAGGAAGCTGGCACAGAGCCAGAAGTATAAGGTAACAGAATGTCAGACCCATCAGCAGATGAATGTGAAACAGTCTAATTGGGCAGACATGTTCAAGGACCTCTCTACATAGTTGGAGATCTCAATGTCAGTTCTCCCTTCTGTTAGACAAAGCAGGTGGAGAACGGAATGTGACTTTGCAGCTTCTCTCGCCCCCACTGGACCGAGATCAAACTGTTAGAAAAGTCCCCTAACTGCTGAGTGGCAGCAGCCGGAGGCTGAGAAGAGTGGGAGAATAATTGTGGAATTTGTTTCTATACAATTAAACTTGATATGATTGATATGAGGAACACATCAGGTGATGCTGTCGCACGAAAACACTGAACCAACTGGTTCTTTATGGAAAAGGACACACACAGACACACACATACAGACACACAAACACACACCCATATACACAGACACACACAAACACATACAGACCCACACAGTAAAAATAGTCAAAATAACTGGTAATGTTGAACATATGATACAGTACAAGAAACCCCAGGCCACAGTAAGGAGAACAATAAGACACATAAGGTCACACTGGAGAAAATATTATACAATCGGCAGCACAAGAAAATAAGTAAGTAAGTAAGTAAACTATATTTATATAGCACCTTTCACAGAGGGGTCACAAAGTGCTTTACAGAAAGTGCAAATAAAAAGAAACAACACATGAAATACAACCCCAAATCAGAAAAATTTGGGACAGTATGGAAAACACAAATAAAAAAAGAAAGTGATTTCTTAATGTACTTTGACTTGTATTTCATTGCAGACAATACAACAGCACATAATTTAATGTGCTCCTCATGATTTTTATTGTTTGTTTTTTTCCAAAAAAAAAAATTCCTATTTTGGTTCTTGCAACACATTTCAAAAAAAGTTGGAACAGTAAAGCATTTACCACTTTGTAATGTTGCCATTCCAACACTTAAAAGACGTTTAGGGACTGAAGACACCAAGTGATGAAGTGTTTCAGGTGTAATTTTGTCCCATTCTTGCTGCAAACAAGTCTTAAGGTGGGCAACAGTACGGGGTCTTCGTTGTCGCATTTTCGCTTCAAAATGCGCCACACATTCTCTATTGGAGACAGGTCGGGACTGCAGGCAGGCCAGTCAAGTACCCGTATCCTCTTCCTCCGCAGCCAGGACTTTGTAATGTGTGGTTTTGCATTATGTTGTTGAAATATGCATGGACGTCCCTGGAAAAGATGTCTTCTTGAAGGCAGCATATTGTGCTCACTAGTTGTGATGAGTTGGAATGAAGTTGGATTCAAGTAGTAACACAGAATTGAGTGATTAATTATAATTGTCTGTGCTTTATGAACACGTAAACCAGACCGGGTCATGTATGACCCGGAAGGACACCAGGTGGGATTATTGGCTGCCATTAAAAAAATTTAAATGCTTTCATAACAGTATCCTGACTAAACTTTGACTTATACCAGTCTGTGATAACCCGTCATCATATGTTCCTCTGATCTCAACTGTTAAATCAAAATAACTGGGCGCCCGGTTAGATCAGTTGGTAGAGCGGGCGCCCATATATAGAGGTGTACTTCTCGACGTGGTGGCCGTGGGTTAGACTCCGACCTGCGGCCCTTTGCTGCCTGTCATTCTTCCCTCTCTCTTTCCCCCTTTCATGTACTCATCTGGCCTGTCAATAAAGGCCTAAAAATGGCAAAAATAATCATAATTTCAGCTTTTTATAACTTAGAAATTAGGTATAATTTTATATAAATTAGGTGTTTTGACCATATATTAAAAACATAAGTGTAAAACTAGTAGTAATAGGTTGGAAAGAAGGTGGCTAAGAAGATGTAACACAGAATTGGGGTATAATTTATAATTTATGCTTCATAAATAGGCAAAACAGGCTGGGCCACTGTTGACCTGATGATATGGCCACATCCCTTTCTGCCCTGAGAGCTGTTGGACTTCCTTGACTTCTCTCCCCCAACATCGGCACAGAATTCATAGTTTTCACATGTCACAGCACTACCAAGCACTCACAACATTTTTAGGTCTAGATACCTGTTGGTTACTGTATATATACTGCTATATAAATAAATGTTGATTGATTGATTGATTAATTGATTTACATTTTCATTCTGATGTCAGAGTTCTTCTGCCACCTGCTGGTCATCACTGAGTAAATTATCTGCCTAAAAGTGATGCAAAAATGCATAGTATTAACATGATT
>JABUOV010000613.1:2500-15000 GCA_025617405.1 Perca schrenkii
ACACACACACTGCAGGTAAATACACACACACTGCAGTTACACACACACACACACTGCAGGTATATACACACACACACACACACTGCAGGTACACACACACTCACTCACTCACACACTGCAGGTATATACACACACACACTGTAGGTACACACACACACACTGTAGGTACACACACACACTGCAGGTATATACACACACACTGCAGGTATACACACACACACACACTGTAGGTACACACACACACACACACACACACACACTGCAGGTATATACACACACACACACACTGCAGGTATATACACACACACTCACACACTGCAGGTACACACACACACACTCACACACTGCAGGTATACACACACACACTGCAGGTATACACACACACACACTGCAGGTACACACACACACTGCAGGTACACACACACACACACTGCAGGTGTATACACACACACTGCAGGTGTATACACACACACTGCAGGTGTATACACACACACTGCAGGTATACACACACACACACACACTGCAGGTACACACACACACGCAGGGTACACACACACTGCAGGTACACACACACACACACTGCAGGTACATACACACACACACTGCAGGTACACACACACACACACAGACACACACACACACTGCAGGTACACACACACACTGCAGGTACACACACACACACACTGCAGGTATACACTCACACACTGCAGGTATACACACACACACTGCAGGTACACACACACACACTGCAGGTAAACACACACACTGCAGGTGTACACACACTGCAGGTATACACACACACACACTGCAGGTACACACACACACTGCAGGTACACACACACACACACACACTGCAGGTATACACACACACACTGCAGGTATACACACACACACACACTGCAGGTACACACACACACACACTGCAGGTATATACACACACACTGCAGGTAAATACACACACACTCCAGGTACACACACACTCACTCACTCACACACTGCAGGTATATACACACACACACACTGTAGGTACACACACACACACACTGTAGGTACACACACACACTTCAGGTATATACACACACACACTGCAGGGTATACACACACACACTGCAGGGTACACACACACACACACACACACTTCAGGTACACACACACACACACTGCAGGTATATACACACACACACTGCAGGTACACACACACACACACTCACACACTGCAGGTATACACACACACACACTGCAGGTACACACACACACACTGCAGGTACACACACACACTGCAGGTACACACACACACACTGCAGGTATACACACACACACTGCAGGTACACACACACACACTGCAGGTATACACACACACACACTGCAGGTACACACACACTGCAGGTACACACACACACTGCAGGTACACACACACACACTGCAGGTATACACTCACACACTGCAGGTACACACACACACTGCAGGTACACACACACACACACACTGCAGGTACACACACACACTGCAGGTACACACACACACACACACACACTGCAGGTATACACTCACACACTGCAGGTATACACACACACACTGCAGGTACACACACACACACTGCAGGTGTATACACACACACTGCAGGTGTATACACACACACTGCAGGTATACACACACACACACACTGCAGGTACACACACACACACACTGCAGGTACACACACACACACACACACTGCAGGTATACACACACACACTGCAGGTATACACACACACACACACTGCAGGTACACACACACACACACTGCAGGTATATACACACACACTGCAGGTAAATACACACACACTGCAGGTACACACACACTCACTCACTCACACACTGCAGGTATATACACACACACACACTGTAGGTACACACACACACACACACTGTAGGTACACACACACACTGCAGGTATATACACAAACACACACTGCAGGTATACACACACACACACACACTGTAGGTACACACACACACACACTTCAGGTATATACACACACACACACACTGTAGGTACACACACACACACTGCAGGTATATACACACACACTGCAGGTATATACACACACACACACACACTGCAGGTACACACACACACTCACACACTGCAGGTATACACACACACACACTGCAGGTACACACACACACACACACTGCAGGTATACACACACACACTGCAGGTATACACACACACTGCAGGTATACACACACACACTGCAGGTACACACACACACACTGCAGGTATATACACACACACTGCAGGTACAGAATCACACTCGCACTCACACACTGCAGGTATATACACACACACACACACACACACACTGCAGGTACACACACACACACACTGCAGGTATACACACACACACTGCAGGTATACACACACACACTGCAGGTATACACACACACACTGCAGGTACACACAAACACACTGCAGGTATATACACACACACACTGCAGGTACACACACACACACACACTGCAGGTATATACACACACACTGTAGGTACACACACACACACACCGTAGGTACACACACACACACACACATGTAAACACACAGAGACCGACAGACACACACAGGGAATCAGGCCCCAAATCGTCCTGATGCCGGTGTGGTGTGTACCCCTGGTTAGTGGCTGTGACCTTTGACCTCTGACCTGTCTGTACCTGCAGAGCTGGAGGCGCTGCGATTGGAGAAGCAGCAGTCACATGACCAACTGCAGGAAGCCAAAGAGGTACGCTAGTGTCTCGCCTTGGTCCTTTTCTGCTGCATAGGAGACCTTTTTAATGTGTCAAATAAGACGTGTGTGTGTGTCTTTTCAGTTGTGTGTGTGTGTGTCTCTCTCTCTCTCTATGTGTATGTTTGTTTGTCTGTTTGAGTGTGTGTGTGTCTCTCTCTGTGTGTGTGTGTGTGTGTGTGTGTCTTTTTACTTGTGTGTGTGTGTGTGTCTCTCTCTCTGTGTGTGTTTGTTTGTCTGTTTGAGAGTGTGTGTGTGTGTGTCTCTCTGTGTGTGTGTCTTTCTACTTGTGTGTGTGTGTGTGTGTGTGTGTCTCTGTGTGTGTCTCTCTGTGTGTGTGTGTATGTTTGTTTATCTGTTTGAGAGTGCGTGTGTGTCTCTCTATGTGTGTGTGTGTGTGTGTGTGTCTGTGTGTGTGTATGTTTGTTTATCTGTTTGAGAGTGCGTGTGTGTCTCTCTATGTGTGTGTCTTTCTACTTGTGTGTGTGTGTGTCTCTCTCTGTCTCTGTGTGTATGTTTGTTTGTCTGTTTGAGAGTGTGTGTGTGTGTCTCTCTCTCTCTCCCTCTCTGTGTGTATGTTTGTTTGTCTGTTTGAGAGTGCGTGTGTGTCTCTCTCTGTGTGTGTGTGTGTGTGTGTGTGTGTGTGTGTCTTTCTACTTGTGTGTGTGTGTGTGTGTCTCTCTCTGTGTGTGTCTTTCAACTGGTGTGTGTGTCTCTCTCTCTGTATGTTTGTTTGTCTGTTTGAGAGTGTGTGTGTGTCTCTCTCTCTCTCTCTCTCTGTGCATGTTTGTTTGACAGTGTGTGTCTCTCTGTGTGTCTGTGTGTATATATATGATTGTGTGTGATTTGAACTATATTATCTGCTGCACAACAAATTGCCCCACTGGGGGACAGCCAAGTAAATGTTCAGTTTTGAGCGTGAGGACGATGGATGGTCAGATGGCAGACAACACAAGACAAAAATAAAAGTTTTTATAACCGATTAAAACTGTATTTTTCCCGCTGAGCGTTGTCCACATTGTTCCTGCTCTGCTGTGTGAATAAAGTTTTTTTTGTTCTGTATCTTCCAGAGTCTGGAGCAGCAGCAGCACAAGTTATCGGAGCTGATGGAGATCTGTCGGCAGAAAGACAACGTCATCAACGAGCTGCAGACAGCCATGGACGCCACGGTGGAGAACGCCACCAGAGACGTAAACGCACACTTCCATCTCACACGACTTATTGGGACTTTTTCAAATTCCCTATCTAGCCTAGCTTAGCACAGATCCTGGAGGTAACAACTCCAACTAGCCTACTGCTCTGAATAAGTGACAAAATGACGCCAACATGCTCCTATTTCCATGTTGTGATTTGTAGAGTCACAGCGTGTACAAAAAACAAGGTCACATGACACACAGCCATCTTCTAACCGTATACATACCGGGGACTATATTCTCAGAATGCAAAGCACTGCTACTTCTGCTACTTGGGCAGAGTGAGGAGCCCCGTGGTGAGGAGCATACTAAAACCACCAGACTCCATGTAAATAATCAGTACTTTAAGCATCCTAAACCCACCAGACTCCATGTAAATAATCAGTACTTTAAGCACACTAAAACCACCAGACTCCATGTAAATAATCAGTACTTTAAGCATCCTAAACCCACCAGACTCCATGTAAATAATCAGTACTTTAAGCACACTAAAACCACCAGACTCCATGTAAATAATCAGTACTTTAAGCATCCTAAACCCACCAGACTCCATGTAAATAATCAGTACTTTAAGCATCCTAAACCCACCAGACTCCATGTAAATAATCAGTACTTTAAGCACACTAAAACCACCAGACTCCATGTAAATAATCAGTACTTTAAGCACACTAAAACCACCAGACTCCATGTAAATAATCAGTACTTTAAGCATCCTAAACCCACCAGACTCCATGTAAATAATCAGTACTTTAAGCATACTAAAACCACCAGACTCCATGTAAATAATCAGTACTTTAAGCACACTAAAACCACCAGACTCCATGTAAATAATCAGTACTTTAAGCACACTAAAACCACCAGACTCCATGTAAATAATCAGTACTTTAAGCACACTAAAACCCCGTTGTTACTCTCTGCTCCTCACCACGGGGCTTCTCGTGTGCTGCGAGCAAATTACTCCGCCCAGGTAGCAGAAGTAGCAGTGCTTCGGCTTCTGAGAATATAGTCCTCAGTATGTATACGGTTAGAAGATGGCTCTTGATAGAGATAGATAGATAGATAGATAGATAGATACTATAACAATGTATAGTATGCATATCAAGGTTTTTGTCCATTAGTTTTTGTTGCCTCTCTCGATATTTGTGTCGCTGTTTTTGCTGTTTTTTTGTTGTAGCTTTGTTAGATTATTGCGTCAGATGTTTTTAAACACTCCCATCCTGGTCCTTCAGAGGTCTCTGGTGGAGTCGATTCGGTCGGAGCTGCTAGAGCTTCAGCAGAGGGCCGGAAGAGACGGAGACGAGGGCGCGAAACGCCACCGGGAAGAGAAGGAACAAGAAGAAGAAGAAGAGAGGGGGCCTGCGAAGAAGAGAGGTACGATTAAAATAACGTTATTGTCCCGTAGGAAGTTTATCTTGGGCAAAAAGTGCTGTCAACAGCTACTCAGAAACCCATTCATGACTGCAGTTATATAAGCACAGTTTGGAAACGTTTTCAGATACTGTGGGATCGTCTCTGAAGTAGGGCTGGGAAAAAAATCTATTTGATTAAAAAATCGAGTTGGTAGGTCAAATCGATTCATATTTTCAAAAAATCTATTTTTTTTAGATTTATTTTTAATCCAGTATAAATAATTTGGATGTTTAACAATCTTTGTTGCACACTGCACAGTGACTTTTCACTTAGAGAAAGGGTCTGCCTTTGCAATTTTGTTTATGTTGATGCACTTTAAGTAAATACAATAAATATATATTTTTAAAATATATTTACAGTTCGCAGTTATTTTGTTTTAAATGGAAGGGGGGGGGGAAATTGAATCAGAGATGAAATAGTTGTAGGACTCCAGCGTCTTGAATGCACCTTGTATGTGGATACTGTATTAACAAGGTAGCTATCTATCTATCTAACCATCTATCTCTGTCTCTCTCTATCTCCCTCTCTCTCTCTCTATCTCTCTCTCTGTCTGTCGATCTATCTCTAGCTATCTCTCTCTATCTCTGTGTCTCTGTCTCTCTATCTCCCTCTTTGTCTCTCTCTGTGTCTCTATCTATCTTTCTCTCTTTATCTCTCGCTATCTATCTATCTCTCTAGCTATCTCTCTATCTCTCTCTGTCTCTCTATCTCGCTATTTATCTCTCTCTCTTTTTTTCTCTCTATCTATCTCCCTCTGTCTCGCTCTATCTATCCATCTATTTCTCTCTATCTGTGTATCTATCTGGATAGGTTACCTTTACTAAATGTTTTTGGGTCTGTCCGATTAAGCTTATCTGCTCTTTCTCTCCTTTAGTGTCCCCGGTTCTGGAGGAGGAGATCTGGCGTCTGCAGGAGGAAAACGAGCGGAAAGAGGAAACCATCGTGGAGCTGAGAGAGAGGGAGGAGAGGATGAAAGGGAGGGAGGAGAGGATGAAAGGGAGGGAGGAGGAGCTGAGGAAACGAGAGGAGGAGGTGAAGGAATTGAAGAAGGAGCTGCAGGAACTCACAGGTACAAGCTGACCGTGTAGGGCTGCTCGATATGAAGACAATATCACCATATACAAATACTTAACTTTCTATTTATATTATATTTATATTATTATTTATATAAATAATATATTATATAAATAATAATATATTATTTATATATTTATATAAATAATAATATTATATATATATTATTTATATAATATATTATTTATATAAATAATATATTATAACACACACTCAGTCTGGCAAGATCGCAGCCTTTGTCAACAGGTTCATCTCATAGATCTCTGATAGATCTCTTTCTCTCTAATAGATCTCTTTCTCTCTGATAGATCTCTTTCTCTCTGATAGATCTTTGTTTCTCTCTGATAGATCCGTTTCTCTCTGATAGATCTCTGATAGATCAGTTTCTCTATGATAGATCTCTAATAGATCTCTGATAGATCTCTGTTTATCTCTGATAGATCTCTGATAGATCTCTGTTTCTCTCTAATAGATCTCTTTCTCTATGATAGATCTCTTTCTCTGATAGATCTTTGTTTCTCTCTGATAGATCCGTTTCTCTCTGATAGATCTCTGATAGATCTCTTTCTCTCTGATAGATCTTTGTTTCTCTCTGATAGATCCGTTTCTCTCTGATAGATCTCTAATAGATCTCTGATAGATCCGTTTCTCTATGATAGATCTCTAATAGATCTCTGATAGATCTGTTTCTCTCTGATAGATCTCTGATAGATCTCTGTTTCTCTCTGATAGATCTCTGATAGATCCGTTTCTCTCTGATAGATCTCTAATGGATCTTATTCTTTCTTATAGATCTCTGATAGATCTGCTTCTCTCTGGTAGATCTCTAATAGATCTGTTTCTCTCTGGTAGATCTCCAATAGATCTGTGATAGATCTGTTTCTCTGATAGATCTCTGATAGATCTGATTCTCTCTTATAGATCTCTAATAGATCTCTGATGGATCTGTTTCTCTCTGGTAGATCTCTAATATATCTGTTTCTCTGTAATAGATCTGTAATAGATCTGTTTCTCCCTGATAGATCTCTGATAGATCTCTAATACATCTGTTTCTCTCTGATAGTTCTCTAATAGATCTGTTTCTCTCTGATAGATCTCTAATAGATCTGTTCTCTCTAATATATCTCTAATAGATCTGTTTCTCTCTAATAGATCTCTGATAGATCTGTTTCTCCCTGATAGATCTCTAATAGATCTGATTCTCTCTGATAGATCTCTAATAGATCTGTTTCTCTCGGATAGATCTCTGATAGATCTGATTCTCTCTGATAGATCTCTGATAGATCTGATTCTCTCTGATAGATCTCTCCGGGTGTCCCAACTGTGACTCAGTGTTTTCGTCTCTGGAGTCTGAGCAGAGAGAAACCTCCCGACTGATGAAGGAGAACAAAGCTCTGGTCAACGGCATCTTCCAGCTCCAGACAGAGGTACACACACCTCACACTGCTCGCCACTAACTCTCCTCGCCACTTACACTGCTCGCCACTAACTCTCCTCGCCACTAACTCTCCTCGCCACTTACACTGCTCGCCACTTACTCTCCTCGCCACTAACTCTCCTCGCCACTAACTCTCCTCGCCACTAACTCTCCTCGCCACTAACTCTCCTCGCCACTAACTCTGCTCGCCACTTACACTGCTCGCCACTTACACTGCTCGCCACTAACTCTCCTCGCCACTTACACTGCTCGCCACTTACACTGCTCGCCACTTACTCTCCTCGCCACTAACTCCTCGCCACTAACTCTCCTCGCCACTAACTCTCCTCGCCACTAACTCTCCTCGCCACTAACTCTCCTCGCCACTAACTCTCCTCGCCACTTACTCTCCTCGCCACTAACTCTCCTCGCCACTTACTCTCCTCGCCACTTACTCTCCTCGCCACTAACTCTCCTCGCCACTAACTCTCCTCGCCACTAACTCTCCTCGCCACTTACTCTGCTCGCCACTTACTCTCCTTGCCACTAACTCTCCTTGCCACTAACTCTGCTCGCCACTTACTCTCCTCGCCACTTACTCTCCTCGCCACTTACTCTCCTCGCCACTTACTCTGCTCGCCACTTACTCTGCTCGCCACTAACTCTGCTCGCCACTAACTCTGCTCGCCACTAACTCTGCTCGCCACTAACTCTGCTCGCCACTTACTCTCCTCGCCACTAACTCTGCTCGCCACTTACTCTCCTCGCCACTAACTCTGCTCGCCACTAACTCTGCTCGCCACTAACTCTGCTCGCCACTAACTCTGCTCGCCACTTACTCTCCTCGCCACTAACTCTGCTCGCCACTAACTCTGCTCGCCACTAACTCTGCTCGCCACTCACTCTCCTCGCCACTAACTCTGCTCGCCACTAACTCTGCTCGCCACTAACTCTGCTCGCCACTTACTCTCCTCGCCACTAACTCTCCTCGCCACTAACTCTCCTCGCCACTAACTCTCCTCGCCACTTACTCTCCTCGCCACTAACTCTCCTCGCCACTAACTCTCCTTGCCACTAACTCTGCTCGCCACTTACTCTCCTCGCCACTAACTCTCCTCGCCACTAACTCTGCTCGCCACTAACTCTGCTCGCCACTAACTCTGCTCGCCACTAACTCTCCTCGCCACTAACTCTCCTTGCCACTTACACTGCTCGCCACTAACTCTCCTCGCCACTAACTCTCCTCGCCACTTACTCTCCTCGCCACTTACTCTGCTCGCCACTTACTCTCCTCGCCACTAACTCTCCTCGCCACTAACTCTCCTCGCCACTAACTCTCCTCGCTTTTGCAGGATTAATTGTGGAGAAACTCAGTTTTACAGATGGTTAATTAACTACATTTATATTGTGCTTTTCTAGTCTTAAAACGAAAATAATGTAATGTCCGCAACACTGCTTTAAACTCCCATATTTAATATAAAAATGCAACGTTTCGACCCAGCTGGGTCTTCTTCAGGCAAATGGTGAACACGTTGCATTTTTATATTAAATATGGGAGTTTAAAGCAGTGTTGCGGACATTACATTATTTTCGTTTTAAGTATTTTCATTTGTCCTGCACCTGCCAGAAGGTGGGATGTGCACACAGTTACTTTTATAAGCTTTTCTAGTCTTAACCACCTCTCAAAGCGCACAGCTCTGTCAATTAAATCAACTAATCGATTAGTCGACTAAATCCTATAAGTGTTAGTCGACTAAGGAGTCCTTTAGTCTTTAGGACCTGAACAAATGGGGTTACGTTATCTTACTTTCTCATGGACGCCTGGCCAATAGATGGTATTGATAGTGGGAGTCCTAATATCGCGAACTGGCAGCAGCAGCAGCATTGACGTCAATGCTGCGATCTGATTGGATGAGCTACTTGTTGGGATCGAGCCTTTCATTCACCATAAAAGAGCTCATCTTAAACCAGTAAGTTTTTTATTATTTTTTTACGTTTTCCTCCCAGGTGACCGGTCTTCAGACGAAGATCAGAGAGCAGACCAACAGGTCCGACAGCCTATCGGAGCAGCTCAACGCTGCAGCGACCCGCCTCCAGGCCCTGGGGAGCCAATCGGAGGAGAAGGACGACAGCATCAACAGTCTGACGCTGGAAGTGGAGCGTCTGAGACAGGAAGTTAAGGTACTCGTTGATTCTTCTCAGCGCTCGATTGCTTTAACGGTTTTCTCTTTTTCTCTCTCTCAGCATTTTAGTATTTTTATTTCACGTTTTGTTACTTTTTCACACTTGTTTGTTTGTGTCTCTGTGTGTGTGTGTGTGTGTCTCTCTCTCGTGTGTGTGTGTGTGTGTGTGTGTGTCTCTGTGTGTGCTTCCTATTTTTTTTCACTTTTTTTCAAGGTTTTTGTGCCTTTTTGTCACTTTTTATAACATTTTTGTCCTTCTCTCGACATTTTTTGCTGCTTTTTTTGATCGCACCTTCCCGTATAACCATACTGCTGTCAGGCTAGTGGAGTAGACGTTCTCCATCTCACTCAGTTTGGGTCGTTTCAGGAGGATGAGTCCCGGAGCAGCAGCGTCTTTCACACCGCCCTGGAGGACCTGAAGAAGGAGAGCCAGGCAGCGCTGCAGAGATCGGCTCAGAAATCCCAACAGATCCAAGAACTGCAGACAGAAAGGATCCAGCAGAAAGAAGCTCTGGCACATCTGGAGGCAGAAAGGATCCAGCTGCAGGAAGCTCTGGCACATCTGGAGACAGATAAGATCCAGCAGCAAGAAGCTCTGGCACATCTGGAGACAGATAAGATCCAGCAGCAAGAAGCTCTCACACATCTGGAGGCAGAAAACCTCAAGCTGCAGGAAGCTCTGGCACATCTGGAGGCAGAAAGGATCCAGCAGCAAGAAGCTCTGACACATCTGGAGGCAGAAAACATCAAGCTGCAGGAAACTCTGACACATCTGGAGGCAGAAAGGATCCAGCTGCAAGAAGCTCTGACACAAAGGTAAAACTGTCATCAGTCAGGATTTATTCCTTGATATTAGGGGAAGGGGTGTTCAACTTTTTGACCCTTTTCCCTTTTTGGAGGATTTTTCAAGGTTTTATTGCTTTTTTTTGGCATTTTTAGGCATTTAATTGGCAGGACAGCTGAAGACATGAAAGGAAACAGAGGGAGGGAGGGGGGGGATGACATGAAGCAAAGGGCCACAGGTCGGAGTTGAACCCCCGTCCGCTACGTCAAGGTGTAAACATCCATATATGGGCGCGCGCTCTACCAACTGAGCTATGTGGACACCCGAGGTTTTGTTACTTTTTCTGCAGTAAACTGACCTGAAGAGAAATCAAAAACCGTTATCAGTCAGTTACTTTTTTTTAGGTTTTTAACGCTTTTTTTCGAGTTTTTCTTAAATGTTTTGTTATATTTTCAAGTTTTTTTGTCGTTTTTTTTCAACTTTTTTATTTATATATATATATATATATATATATATATATATATATATATATATATATATATATATATATATATTTTTTTTTTTATTTAATCGATTGCCAGTGTTAAACTCTCCTGTCTGTCTGCCTGCAGTGAGAACAGGTGTGTGGAGCTCAGCAAGGAGTTAGCCAATCAGAAGGCAGAGTTCGGTCGGCTGGAGAGCCAGAGGGTGGAGCTCAGCGCGGAGTCAGCCAATCAGAAGGCAGAGTTCACCGGTCGGCTGGAGAGCCAGAGGGCGGAGCTGGAGTCTCTGAGAGGGAGACTGGAGGAGATGGAGAGATCAGAGGAGAGGGAGAAACAAGGTGAGAGGGTGAGGTGTGTGTGTGTGTGTGTGTGTGTGTGTGTGTGTGTGTGTGTGTGTGTGTGTGTGTGTTTCCTGTCTCGTTGTAATGTGTGAGTCTGTGTTTTTGTGTCAGAGCTGCTTCGAGATGTGTCAGAGAAGGAGAAACTTCTAGAAGAATGTCACCGAGAGACGGAGACTCTGAGAAAAGGTATCTTCATCTTCATCACCTGTAATGCAGTTAACTTAAAGGTATTGTGGAGGATTTTCCCAAATTCTAGAAAAGAACCGCCCTCTGTACTTTTAAAAAAAAAAAATGCACATGCTCAACCCTCTGCCTGCTCCCGAGAGGGAACGCCTATTAAACGTGTGCACGAGAGTGCACTGTTTACAAGTTGCTGTCGGCATGGCTCATACAAGCCTACTTTCCTAAAGATGATTTTAGGGGTAGGGGGAAAAAATCGATACAGCATAGTATCGCAATATTTTTCGTGGCAATACTGTATCGATACACAGACGCCAAGTATGGATCTTTTATGATACATGTGATGGTCACTCTGTCTGCTTGACGATCACATTTTGCAGCAATAAAATTGAAGTGAGCTGAACAAATATCGCAGAATATTGCAATATGTTTAAAATCGCAATAATATTGTATCGTGACATAAGTATCGTGATGATATGGTATCATGATGATATGGTATTGTGATGATATGGTATCGTGATGATATGGTATCGTGATGAGATCGTATCGTGATGATATGGTATCGTGATGATATGGTATCGTGATGATATGGTATCGTGATGAGATTGTATCGTGATGATATGGTATCGTGATGATATGGTATCGTGATGATATGGTATCGTGATGATATTGTA
>JABUOV010000614.1:5000-19585 GCA_025617405.1 Perca schrenkii
ATATATGATGGGTCTCTAACACATTACAGTAGTATATATGATGGGTCTCTAACACATTATAGTAGTATATATGATGGGTCTCTAACACATTATAGTAGTATATATGATGGGTCTCTAACACATTATAGTAGTATATATGATGGGTCTCTAACACATTATAGTAGTATATATGATGGGTCTCTAACACATTACAGTAGTATATATGATGGGTCTCTAACACATTACAGTAGTATATATGATGGGTCTCTAACACATTATAGTAGTATATATGATGGGTCTCTAACACATTACAGTAGTATATATGATGGGTCTCTAACACATTATAGTAGTATATATGATGGGTCTCTAACACATTATACTAGTATATATGATGGGTCTCTAACACATTATATAAGTATATATGATGGGTCTCTAACACATTACAGTAGTATATATGATGGGTCTCTAACACATTATAGTAGTATATATGATGGGTCTCTAACACATTACAGTAGTACATATGATGGGTCTCTAACACATTATATAAGTATATATGATGGGTCTCTAACACATTATACTGTGTGTCTCTTCAGTTATAAAGGTCTGGTGGCCGAGGCTCTGCGTCAGCTGGTTGGAGAACACAACTACAAACAGGACGAAGTTCTGGCCCCGGGATACTACACAGGTACACACACACAGTACTACACATAGTACTACACACAGGTACACACACACAGTACTACACATAGTACTACACACAGGTACACACACACAGTACTACACACAGGTACACACAGTACTACACAGGTACACACACACAGTACTACATACAGTACTACACACAGGTACACACACACAGTACTACACACAGGTACACACAGTACTACACAGGTACACACACACAGTACTACACACAGGTACACACAGTACTACACAGGTACACACACACAGTACTACATACAGTACTACACACAGGTACACACACACAGTACTACACACAGGTACACACAGTACTACACAGGTACACACACACAGTACTACACATAGTACTACACACAGGTACACACACACAGTACTACACACAGGTACACACAGTACTACACAGGTACACACACACAGTACTACACATAGTACTACACACAGGTACACACAGTACTACACAGGTACACACACAGTACTACACAGGTACACACACACAGTACTACACACAGTACTACACACAGGTACACACAGTACTACACACAGTACTACACAGGTACACACACACAGTACTACACACAGGTACACACACACAGTACTACACACAGGTACACACAGTACTACACAGGTACACACACAGTACTACACAGGTACACACACACAGTACTACACACAGTACTACACACAGGTACACACAGTACTACACACAGTACTACACAGGTACACACACAGTACTACACATAGTACTACACACAGGTACACACACACAGTACTACACACAGTACTACACACAGTACTACACACAGTGCTACACACAGTGCTACACACAGTGCTACACAGGTACACACACACAGTACTACACACAGGTACACACACACAGTACTACACACAGGTACACACACACAGTACTACACAGGTACACACACACAGTACTACACACAGTACTACACACAGTACTACACACAGTGCTACACACAGTGCTACACACAGTGCTACACACAGTGCTACACACAGTGCTACACAGGTACACACACAGTACTACACACAGGTACACACACACAGTACTACACACAGGTACACCCACACAGTACTACTATATACAGTACTATTATGTGATTATTACCTGTCTGTCTGTCTGTATATAATGTGATTATTACCTGTCTGTCTGTCTGTATATAATGTGATTATTACCTGTCTGTCTGTATATAATGTGATTATTACCTGTCTGTCTGTATATCATGTGATTATTACCTGTCTGTCTGTATATCATGTGATTATTACCTGTCTCTCTGTCTGTATATAATGTGATTATTACCTGTCTGTCTGTATATAATGTGATTATTACCTGTCTGTCTGTATATCATGTGATTATTACCTGTCTGTCTGTATATCATGTGATTATTACCTGTCTGTCTGTATGTCATGTGATTATTACCTGTCTCTCTGTCTGTATGTCATGTGATTATTACCTGTCTCTCTGTCTGTATATCATGTGATTATTACCTGTCTGTCTGTATATCATGTGATGATTACCTGTCTGTCTGTATATAATGTGATGATTACCTGTCTGTCTGTATATAATGTGATGATTACCTGTCTGTCTGTAAATCATGTTATTAGTACTTGTCTCTCTGTCTGTATGTCATGTGATTATTACCTGTCTCTCTGTCTGTATATCATGTGATTATTACCTGTCTGTCTGTATATCATGTGATGATTACCTGTCTGTCTGTATATAATGTGATGATTACCTGTCTGTCTGTATATAATGTGATGATTACCTGTCTGTCTGTATATCATGTTATTAGTACTTGTCTCTCTGTCTGTATATAATGTGATTATTACCTGTCTGTCTGTATATAATGTGATGATTACCTGTCTGTATATAATGTGATTATTACCTGTCTGTCTGTATATAATGTGATTATTACCTGTCTGTCTGTATATAATGTGATGATTACCTGTCTGTCTGTATATAATGTGATGACTACCTGTCTGTCTGTATATCATGTTATTAGTACCTGTCTCTCTGTCTGTATATCATGTGATGACTACCTGTCTGTCTGCAGACTTTGTGTTGCTGATGGACAGCTCTGGGCGTGTCCTTCCCGTCAGGACGACAGGCGCCCCCCCCTCCTCCTCTTCCTGTCTGTCCTTCGTCGCCGTGGCGACCAACAAGCCAGCTGACGGCGCCGTTGCCGCGGTGACCTCAGAGTTCCAGAAGTTTTCTCCGTTCGCGGCGCCGGAGGAGGTCTCGGAGCCATCGTCGTCATCGGTGGGGGGGGTGGGTCAGGTGGGCGTTGCCATGGAGACTCCTCGGTCCTTCCTGCCCCACGGCGTGCGCGGCGGCCCGTACGGCGCCTACTACCCCCCCCAGGGGGCGGAGTTCTGCTCCGGTCTGGCCAAGGAGCACTCGGTGGAGAGCCAGGACAGCTCCACGCTTAGCAGCCCCCCCTCTGACGGCCTCCAGGGGCCCCCGGGGCCCAACGCCACCGCGGCGCCGGACGCCATCTTCCAGTTCTCCATCAGGAAGATCCTGGAGGACGAGGGGGGGCCGCCCGGGGGCGCGGGGGGGGACTACTACGAAGGTTTGGCTTATTCTGAGGGGCCCGGGGCCAACCGAGGGGCCCCGTCGCCACAGCTGCACCCCCCCGACAGAGCAGACGCCCCCGACAACCCCCCAACGGAGCCGAGAGCCGGCATCAGGAGGTCAGTACACCTGGGAGGGGTCACATGTTACCTTAGTACGCCTGGGAGGGGTCACATGTTATCTTAGTACACCTGGGAGGGGTCAGTACACCTGGGAGGGGTCACATGTTATCTTAGTACGCCTGGGAGAGGTCACATGTTACCTTAGTACGCCTGGGAGGGGTCACATGTTATTTTAGTACACCTGGGAGGGGTCAGTACACCTGGGAGGGGTCACATGTTATCTTAATACGCCTGGGAGAGGTCACATGTTACCTTAGTACACCTGGGAGGGGTCACATGTTATCTTAGTACACCTGGGAGGAGTCACATGTTATCTTAGTACACCTGGGAGGGGTCAGTACACCTGGGAGGGGTCACATGTTATCTTAGTACGCCTGGGAGGGGTCACATGTTATCTTAGTACGCCTGGGAGGGGTCACATGTTATCTTAGTACACCTGGGAGGGGTCACATGTTATCTTAGTACACCTGGGAGGGGTCACATGTTATCTTAATACACCTGGGAGGAGTCACATGTTATCTTAGTACACCTGGGAGGGGTCACATGTTATCTTAGTACACCTGGGAGGGGTCACATGTTATCTTAGTACGCCTGGGAGGGGTCACATGTTATCTTAGTACACCTGGGAGGGGTCAGTACACCTGGGAGGGGTCACATGTTATCTTAGTACACCTGGGAGGGGTCACATGTTATCTTAGTACACCTGGGAGGAGTCACATGTTATCTTAGTACACCTGGGAGGGGTCACATGTTATCTTAGTACGCCTGGGAGGGGTCACATGTTATCTTAGTACACCTGGGAGGGGTCACATGTTATCTTAGTACACCTGGGAGGGGTCACATGTTATCTTAGTACACCTGGGAGGGGTCACATGTTATCTTAGTACGCCTGGGAGGGGTCAGTACGCCTGGGAGGGGTCACATGTTATTTTAGTACGCCTGGGAGGGGTCACATGTTATCTTAGTACGCCTGGGAGGGGTCACATGTTATCTTAGTACACCTTGGAGGGGGTCACATGTTATCTTAGTACACCTGGGAGGAGTCACATGTTATCTTAGTACACCTGGGAGGGGTCAGTACGCCTGGGAGGGGGTCACATGTTATCTTAGTACGCCTGGGAGGGGTCACATGTTATCTTAGTACGCCTGGGAGGGGTCACATGTTATCTTAGTACACCTGGGAGGGGTCACATGTTATCTTAGTACACCTGGGAGGGGTCACATGTTATCTTAGTACGCCTGGGAGGGGGTCACATGTTATCTTAGTACACCTGGGAGGGGGTCACATGTTATCTTAGTACACCTGGGAGGGGGTCACATGTTATCTTAGTACACCTGGGAGGGAGTCACATGTTATCTTAGTACACCTGGGAGGGGTCACATGTTATCTTAGTACACCTGGGAGGGGGTCACATGTTATCTAAGTACACCTGGGAGGGGTCACATGTTATCTTAGTACACCTGGGAGGGGTCACATGTTATCTTAGTACGCCTGGGAGGGGTCACATGTTATCTTAGTACGCCTGGGAGTGGTCACATGTTATCTTAATACGCCTGGGAGGGGTCACATGTTATCTTAGTACACCTGGGAGGGGTCACATGTTATCTTAATACACCTGGGAGGGGTCACATGTTATCTTAGTACACCTGGGAGGGGTCACATGTTATCTTAGTACACCTGGGAGGGGTCACATGTTATCTTAGTACACCTGGGAGGGGTCACATGTTATCTTAGTACACCTGGGAGGGGTCAGTACACCTGGGAGGGGTCACATGTTATATTAGTACACCTGGGAGGGGTCACGTTATCTTAGTACACCTGGGAGGAGTCACATGTTATCTTAGTACACCTGGGAGGGGTCACATGTTATCTTAGTACACCTGGGAGGGGTCACATGTTATCTTAATACACCTGGGAGGAGTCACATGTTATCTTAGTACACCTGGGAGGGGTCACATGTTATCTTAGTACACCTGGGAGGGGTCACATGTTATCTTAGTACGCCTGGGAGGGGTCAGTACGCCTGGGAGGGGTCACATGTTATCTTAGTACGCCTGGGAGGGGTCACATGTTATCTTAGTACGCCTGGGAGGGGTCACATGTTATCTTAGTACACCTGGGAGGGGTCACATGTTATCTTAGTACACCTGGGAGGGGTCACATGTTATCTTAGTACGCCTGGGAGGGGTCACATGTTATCTTAGTACACCTGGGAGGGGTCACATGTTATCTTAGTACACCTGGGAGGAGTCACATGTTATCTTAGTACACCTGGGAGGGGTCAGTACGCCTGGGAGGGGTCACATGTTATCTTAGTACGCCTGGGAGGGGTCACATGTTATCTTAGTACGCCTGGGAGGGGTCACATGTTATCTTAGTACACCTGGGAGGGGTCACATGTTATCTTAGTACACCTGGGATGGGTCACATGTTATCTTAGTACACCTGGGAGGGGTCACATGTTATCTTAGTACACCTGGGAGGGGTCACATGTTATCTTAGTACGCCTGGGAGGGGTCACATGTTATCTTAGTACACCTGGGAGGGGTCACATGTTATCTTAGTACACCTGGGAGGGGTCAGTACACCTGGGAGGGGTCACATGTTATCTTAGTACACCTGGGAGGGGTCACATGTTATCTTAGTACACCTGGGAGGGGTCAGTACACCTGGGAGGGGGTCACATGTTATCTTAGTACACCTGGGAGGGGGTCACATGTTATCTTAGTACACCTGGGAGGGGGTCACATGTTATCTTAGTACACCTGGGAGGAGTCACATGTTATCTTAGTACACCTGGGAGGGGTCAGTACACCTGGGAGGGGTCACATGTTATCTTAGTACACCTGGGAGGGGTCACATGTTATCTTAGTACACCTGGGAGGGGTCACATGTTATCTTAATACGCCTGGGAGGGGTCACATGTTATCTTAGTACACCTGGGAGGGGTCACATGTTATCTTAGTACACCTGGGAGGGGTCACATGTTATCTTAATACACCTGGGAGAAGTCATGTCATAGGCTTGGACCAATAATAATAATAATAATAATAATAAGTACTCCACCCAGTGGTCAAACACCAAACTGCATAGCTATATAAACTGAGTAGAGTGTGTTTGACTTGCTGTGTGTGTGTGTGTGTGTGTGTGTGTGTGTGTGTGTGTGTGTGTGTGTGTGTGTGTGTGTGTGTGTGTGTGTCTGTCTCTGTGTGTGTCTGTCTCTGTGTGTGTCTGTCTCTGTGTGTGTCTGTCTCTGTGTCTGTCTCTGTGTGTGTGTGTGTGTGTGTGTGTGTGTGTGTGTGTGTGTGTGTGTGTGTGTGTGTGTCTGTCTCTGTGTGTGTGTCTGTGTGTGTGTGTGTGTGTGTGTGTGTGTGTGTGTGTGTGTGTGTGTGTGTGTGTGTGTGTGTGTGTGTGTGTGTGTGTGTCTCTCTCTGCAGGCTCATCATGTCCGTCAACGATAAGTGGCATTACTGCCACAACTCTGAGGTTCTGGTCGGCTCTCGGGCCATGAGGGACCGCCACCTGAGGCTGCTGGGATACATCATCCTGCAGGTCACACACACATATACACACACACATATATATAGACACACACACAACCACAGAGACACACACACAGACACACATATATAGACACACACACACACACAGACACATATATATAGACACAGACACACACAGACACACACACACACACACACACACACACACAGACACACACACATATACACACACACATATATAGACACACACAACCACAGAGAGACACACACACACACACACACACACACATATAGACACACACACACAACCACAGAGACACACACACAACCACACACACATAGACAGACAGACACACACACACACACACACACACATATAGACACACACACACAACCACAGAGACACACACATATATAGACTCACACACACACACACACAACCACAGAGACACACACACACACACACACACATAGACAGACAGACACACACACACACACACACATACACACACATATATAGACACACACACATATATAGACACACACACATATATAGACACACACACATATATAGACACATATACACACACACATATAAAGACACACACACACACACACACAACCACAGAGACACACACACACACACACATATAGACACACAGACACACACACACACACACACACACACACATAGACAGACAGACACACAGAGACAGACACACACACACACACACACACACACAGGAAGACACACACACACACACACACACACACACACACACACACACACACACACACACACACACACACACACACACACACACACACACACACAGACACATAGACAGACAGACACACACACACACACACACACACAGGAAGACACACACACACACACACACGGGCAGACACACACACACACACACACAGGAAGACACACACACACACACACGGGCAGACACACACACACACACACAGGAAGACACACACACACACACACACACATAGACAGACAGACAGACACACACACACAGACACAGACACAGACACACACACACATAGACAGACAGACACACACACACACACACACAGGAAGAGACACACAGGAACACACACAGTCTTTGTGCTAAGCTAGGCTAACAGTTTGCCCCTGCCTCCAGTGTTTGTGCTAAGCTAGGCTAACAGTTTGCCCATGCCTCCAGTGTTTGTGCTAAGCTAGGCTAACAGTTTGCCCCTGCCTCCAGTGTTTGTGCTAAGCTAGGCTAACAGTTTGCCCACTGCCTCCAGTGTTTGTGCTAAGCTAGGCTAACAGTTTGCCCCTGTCTCCAGTGTTTGTGCTAAGCTAGGCTAACAGTTTGCCCCTGCCTCCAGTGTTTGTGCTAAGCTAGGCTAACAGTTTGCCCCTGCCTCCAGTGTTTGTGCTAAGCTAGGCTAACAGTTTGCCCCTGCCTCCAGTGTTAACCCGTGTTGTGTTTCTTGTCCCCTCTCAGCTGCCGTACCACGAGCTGGAGAAGCTGAACGGCATCGAGGAGGTGAAGCAGTACCTGCACAAGAAGCTGCTGGACGTCCCGCTATGACGCTCTCTCTGTGTGTGTGTGTGTGTGTGTGTGTGTGTGTGTGTGTGTGTGTGTGTGTGTGTGTGTGTGTGTGTGTGTGTGTGTGTGTGTGTGTGTGTGTGTGTGAGAGTCACCCGTTACTGTTTTGAAACAGATTTCAGCTGCAACCAACGATCATTTTATCCAATAATCTGCTCTAAATTGGGTCCTTTTGTAATCAGTGAGTCTTTAAGGCTCTCATCGTCGGCTCAGCTGACAGGAAACTGAACTGTTGGTCGGACAAAAAATAAGACTTCATTAACATTTTATAAACCAGTGAACGGATAAATAAATTAAGAGTTGCTGCAGCTGCTCATTAATGTGCAGGTGGACTCAGACTCCCATGAGGCTTTGCAGCTTTTTAAAGGACCATCCTGCTGCTTTCTGACCATTTTCCAAAACCATCAGCCACCAACCAAACTCTGTTCATTTTTCAGAGTATTTAAAGAAAAGGAGTTAGATTTATCCATCTGATTATTCCGTTTCATGTTGTTTTCTCTGTTCGTGATGGCCGATGCCAGGTGTGTCATTCTGTTGGAAAAATATTACTTTTTTTTTAAATTATTTTAATTCAAATCTAGTTTTGTTTTTGCCCCAAAACAGTAACATTTTGTGTGAACTTCCATCGTCGTCATCCTTGTTCAACATGTGTGTAATTGTTGATTTTTGTTGTTCAGGAACTTTAAATCAGGAGCTCTGTTGTCCAAAACTCAAACAATTAGTTAATATAGGTGTTGCATCATGTTAAAGGCTAATTTGGGTATTTTTCAACAATCCATTGGTGTCCAAGTGACTGATATAAACAGAAATCTTTGGTCCAGTATTTAGCGAGACCGTTGAACCAGACTCCATGTAAATAATCAGGACTTTTAGCGTGTATAGAGCCAGCATATCTCCACCAGACTCCATGTAAATAATCAGGACTTTTAGCGTGTAAAGAGCCAGTATATCTCCACATGTAAATGGGTGAATTAAGGATTTATTTCAACCAAACCAGAGTGGTGATTGTTGGAACAGTGGAAAGATGAACCAAGACGGCTTTTGATAGTTTTATTTAGTTTGTGTCCACTTTTAATGTAGTGTGTTTTACGACGCTAAAAGTCCTGATTATTTACATGGAGTCTGGTGTAGTTTGGTGATGGTGATTTCGGGGCTGTTTCATGTTAAACTAAAAGGATCTTACTCTTTAACTAAAAGGTCTATCTCTGTAGGGATCCATCCCATAATCTGAGTCTGTCAGCAGCAACAACAGAACCTTTAGTGGACTCTAACTGATTGGTTAGTTTTGGAACATGGTCAGCAGACTGGTCCTTTAACGAGATCTGATTGGTCGCTGTGTGGATGAACAAACATATCTGTTTTTTGGGGAGTGGGAGGGGGTGTTGCCCCTTTTTATATAATGTTTGGTAACCATGGTAACGATGCATGTGTGGGACTGTTTTTTTGGGGCGTCGCTGTTTTATAAAATCTGACGATAGAGCAGGGGCTGATGGGTAATGTAGTTCAGAGTGTTAGTGCATACACACACACACACACACACTGTGGGGGAGGAGGAGGAGTTACCATGGTAACGTGGTGAGCGTGCCAAAGGCGACTTAATATCGGGGGTCAAAGGTCAGATTATTTATTTGTGTACCGGAGAGATGGATGTTTGAAGGGAAGAAGCTTGTTTATATTCTATAAATCTATTAATTCAAATGTCTATAAAAGATGAAAGTCACCTCGTCTCCGTGTCTTCTTTCATTCAGCGCGTGGTCACGGTCGTCATGGCGACAAACAGCCCTGTGGTCACGGTCGTCATGGCGACAAACATCCCCATATTCACTTCCAAATAACAATGGGACACGAGCAGAAAACTACAATAACCCGAGAACACGCTCAAACAAAAGTTTCCCACAGATGGTTTCTGAAACCTTGTGATTGACAGCTGGGAGTGACTCCTGATTGGTCGGTGGGTATGTGGGCGGGACTTGGATCCTGCAGCAAAATGTTTCATCTTTTTTTTTACTTAAAAGGTGCAGAAGGTAACTCTTCTAAAACTACCTTTCTGTCATATCAGCTGAAACTGACCCTATGTTCCACTAGAACTACATGAAGCAGGTCATTTAACTGTTCAGATGCACCAATCAGGGCCAGGGGAGGTGTCTAACTGTTCAGATGCACCAATCAGGGCCAGGGGAGGTGTCTAACTGTTCAGATGCACCAATCAGGGCCAGGGAGGTGTCTAACTGTTCAGATGCACCAATCAGGGCCAGGGGAGGTGTCTATCTGTTCAGATGCACCAATCAGGGCCAGGGGAGGTGTCTATCTGTTCAGATGCACCAATCAGGGCCAGGGGGAGGTGTCTAACTGTTCAGATGCACCAATCAGGGCCAGGGGAGGTGTCTAACTGTTCAGATGCACCAATCAGGGCCAGGGGAGGTGTCTAACTGTTCAGATGCACCAATCAGGGCCAGGGGAGGTGTCTATCTGTTCAGATGCACCAATCAGGGCCAGGGGAGGTGTCTAACTGTTCAGATGCACCAATCAGGGCCAGGGGAGGTGTCTATCTGTTCAGATGCACCAATCAGGGCCAGGGGAGGTGTCTATCTGTTCAGATGCACCAATCAGGGCCAGGGGAGGTGTCTAACTGTTCAGATGCACCAATCAGGGCCAGGGGGAGGTGTCTAACTGTTCAGATGCACCAATCAGGGCCAGGGGAGGTGTCTAACTGTTCAGATGCACCAATCAGGGCCAGGAAGAGTGTTTAACTGTTCAGATGCACCAATCAGGGCCAGGGGAGGGGCTTAGGAGACCGATTTGGGATTTAGCAGAAAGGGGGGGGACTTTGTTTGTTTTTTTAAGCTTTCCCCCAAAGTTTATTTCCTAAACCCAACCTTTATTGTTTTCCTAAGCGTGTTTTATTCGTTATTTTCCGTGTTTTTGTTGTTTTTTCGTGTTACTAAATCCTTTCCCTGTCTTCTCTTCCTAAACCCAACCTTTATTTTTTAACATGCGTGTGACGTATGTTAACGTCAGCTGTATACAACGTGGACAGACACGAGGAGAGCTGAAAATACGTCCAGATTACACGCCACGCGGCTTTAGAAAGTGGCGTGTATGTTTTACGCAAAGACATGATGTCATGCTGCAAAGGGCCAAATAACGTGTCGACAGACTTAAGGCTCTTATGTACTAGACGCAGCACAGCTGACGCTTGCAAATGTGACATCATGAGATCGCCATGACTACCAGCTGTGGGGGTGGTGACACCAGCTGCAGTCTTGTCCTGAACAGAGGGGGCGCTAATGAGCAAAGGCTGCCAACGCTGCTCTTTCTACGGACTAGAAGAAGAAGAAAAAAGTAAACAACGGTAGAACTGGCAGCAGCATTGACCTCAATGCTGCAATCTGATTGGATGATCTACTTGGTGGGATCGAGCCTTTCATTCACCATAACAGAACTCATCTTAACCAGGAAGTTTACAACGGCAGAACTGGCAGCTAAGTTACCAATCCCACCATGGCCACGCCAAGACCCGCCCTACGAAGCAGCCTGATTGGTTGGGCATTTGACCTCGAGTGGTTAAGGTCAGGTGATTGGTAGCTGTGAGTGTAGGTATATGTAAGGAGATAACATAGACACAGGCTAATTACTGATCACTAACATGCTAGTTAACATTAGTAATTACTGATCACTAACATGCTAGTTAACATTAGTAATTACTGATCACTAACATGCTAGTTAACATTAGTAATTATTGATCACTAACATGCTAGTTAACATTAGTAATTACTGATCACTAACTTGCTAGTTAACATTAGTAACTATTGATCACTAACATGCTAGTTAACATTAATAATTACTGATCACTAACATGCTAGTTAACATTAGTAATTACTGATCACTAACATGCTAGTTAACATTAGTAATTATTGATCACTAACATGCTAGTTAACATTAATAATTACTGATCACTAACATGATAGTTAACATTAGTAATTACTGATCACTAACATGCTAGTTAACATTAGTAACTATTGATCACTAACATGCTAGTTAACATTAATAATTACTGATCACTAACATGATAGTTAACATTAGTAATTACTGATCACTAACATGCTAGTTAACATTAGTAACTATTGATCACTAACATGCTAGTTAACATTAGTAATAATTGATCACTAACATGCTAGTTAACATTAGTAATTACTGATCACTAACATGCTAGTTAACATTAGTAATTATTGATCACTAACATGCTAGTTAACATTAGTAATAATTGATCACTAACATGCTAGTTAACATTAGTAATTACTGATCACTAACATGCTAGTTAACATTAGTAATTATTGATCACTAACATGCTAGTTAACATTAGTAATTACTGATCACTAACATGCTAGTTAACATTAGTAATTATTGATCACTAACATGCTAGTTAACATTAGTAATTACTGATCACTAACATGCTAGTTAACATTAGTAATTATTGATCACTAACATGCTAGTTAACATTAGTAATTATTGATCACTAACATGCTAGTTAACATTAGTAATTACTGATCACTAACATGCTAGTTAACATTAGTAATTACTGATCACTAACATGCTAGTTAACATTAGTAATTATTGATCACTAACATGCTAGTTAACATTAGTAATTACTGATCACTAACATGCTAGTTAACATTAGTAATTAAACCTAAACAGCTAATGGAAGTCCAAACTGCCTGTGAGCTTCTCCTGTACTATACGGTAATTCCTCTACTGTGTGACAGTAAGTCTCGTGGTTATGACCCAATCGTTAGCCTATTTTTATAAAAGCGTCTGCTACGGAGCTACGTGAGCTACAAGGTAATGGAGCCTTTTATACGTTGTCGTGTTTCTTTAGAAATAAACAACGGACAAATAGAGTCTTTAAACACTTCAGATGTAAAGTTATTCTCTGTCAAAGTGACGTCAAAATGAATGGGAGTCAATGGGATGCTAACGGGAGGTGATGGCTTGGTAGCATCAGAATGAATGGGAGTCAATGGGATGCTAACGGGAGGTGGTGGCTTGGTAGCATCAGAATGAATGGGAGTCAATGGGATGCTAACGGGAGGTGATGGCTTGGTAGCATCAGAATGAATGGGAGTCAATGGGATGCTAACGGGAGGTGATGGCTTGGTAGCATCAGAATGAATGGGAGTCAATGGGATGCTAACGGGAGGTGATGGCTTGGTAGCATCAGAATGAATGGGAGTCAATGGGATGCTAACGGGAGGTGATGGCTTGGTAGCATCAGAATGAATGGGAGTCAATGGGATGCTAACGGGAGGTGATGGCTTGGTAGCATCAGAATGAATGGGAGTCAATGGGATGCTAACGGGAGGTGATGGCTTGGTAGCATCAGAATGAATGGGAGTCAATGGGATGCTAACGGGAGGTGATGGCTTGGTAGCATCAGAATGAATGGGAGTCAATGGGATGCTAACGGGAGGTGATGGCTTGGTAGCATCAGAATGAATGGGAGTCAATGGGATGCTAACGGGAGGTGATGGCTTGGTAGCATCAGAATGAATGGGAGTCAATGGGATGCTAACGGGAGGTGATGGCTTGGTAGCATCAGAATGAATGGGAGTCAATGGGATGCTAACGGGAGGTGATGGCTTGGTAGCATCAGAATGAATGGGAGTCAATGGGATGCTAACGGGACGTGATGGCTTGGTAGCATCAGAATGAATGGGAGTCAATGGGATACTAACGGGAGGTGATGGCTTGGTAGCATCAGAATGGCTCCATAGGAGGTTTGAGTTCTGAAGCCAAGCTAAACCTCTTGGATAGGACCTGAACATGTAAGCATGGACGCCTGGCCAATAGGAGTGTGTGAATGCTATTGAAGGGCGGGTCTTGGACGCCTGGCCAATAGGAGTGTGTGAATGCTATTGAAGGGCGGGTCTTGGAGGCCTGGCCAATAGCAGTGTGTGAATGCTATTGAAGGGCGGGTCTGGGCGTGGCCATACAGGCGATCTGGCAGCAGCATTGCCGTCAAAGCTGCGATCTGATTGGATGAGCTACTTGGTGGGATCGAGCCTAAAGTCTCGGAAAAAGATCCAAATAAAGTTCAGA
>JABUOV010000615.1:5000-7500 GCA_025617405.1 Perca schrenkii
GTCCCTCTGTGTGTGTGTGTGTGTGTCTC
Organism: Perca schrenkii; assembly: GCA_025617405.1. Lineage (NCBI taxonomy): Eukaryota > Metazoa > Chordata > Actinopteri > Perciformes > Percidae > Perca > Perca schrenkii. The sequence goes on from JABUOV010000615.1 coordinate 5,030, forward strand.
GTGTGTGTGTCCTCTGTGTGTGTGTCCGTGTGTGTCCTCCGGTGTGTGTGTCCTCTGTGTGTGTGTCCCTGTGTGTGTCCTGTGTGTGTGTGTGTGTGTGTGTGTCCCTGTGTGTGTCCCTCCTGTGTGTGTGTCCTCTGTGTGTGTCCTCCATGTGTGTCCCGTGTGTGTGTGTGTGTCTCTCTGTGTGTGTCCTGTGTGTGTGCTGTGTGTCCTCCAGTGTGTCCTCCTGTGTGTGTGTGTGTGTGTGTCCTGTGTGTGTGTGTGTGTCCTGTGTGTGTGTCCTCCTGTGTGTCCCTCAGTGTGTCGTGTGTGTCTGTGTGTGTGTCCTCCGTGTGTGTGTGTGTCCTCCAGGTGTGTGTGTCTGTGTGTGTGTCCCTGTGTGTGTCCTCCGTGTGTGTCCTGTGTGTGTGTGTGTGTGTCCTCTGTGTGTGTCCTCCCGTGTGTGTGTGTCTCTGTGTGTGTGTCCTCGTGTGTGTGTGTGTGTGTCCCTCTGTGTGTGTCCTCGTGTGTGTGTGTGTGTGTCCGTGTGTGTGTGTCCTCCTGTGTGTGTGTCTCCTGTGTGTGTCCTGCTCTGTGTGTGTGTCTCCCTGTGTGTGTGTCCTCGTGTGTGTGTGTGTCCTCTGTGTGTGTGTGTCCCCTGTGTGTGTGTGTGTGTGTGTCCTCTGTGTGTGTGTGTGTGTCCTCCGTGTGTGTGTCTCTGTGTGTGTCCTGTGTGTGTCCTGTGTGTGGTCCCCCTGTGTGTGTGTCCTCCTGTGTGTGTCCTGTGTGTGTCTCCGTGTGTGTGTGTGTGTGTCCTCTGTGTGTGTCCTGTGTGTGTCCTCGTGTGTGTGTCCCTCTGTGTGTGTGTCCTGTGTGTGTCCTGTGTGTGTGTGTCTCTGTGTGTGTCCCGTGTGTGTGTCTCCGTGTGTGTCCTGTGTGTGTGTGTGTCCTGTGTCGTGTGTGTGTGTCCCGTCGTGTGTGTGTCTCCTGTGTGTGTGTCCTTGTTTGTGTGCGTCTGTCTCTCTGTGTGTGTGTCCCTGTGTGTGTGTGTGTGTCTGTGTGTGTCCTGTGTGTGTGTGTGTGTGTGTGTGTCTCCTGTGTGTGTCCCTGTGTGTGTGTCTCTGTGTGTGTGTCCTCCCTGTGTGTGTGTCTCTGTGTGTGTCCTGTGTGTGTGTGTGTGTGTGTGTCCCTGTGTGTCCTGTGTGTGTGTCCTCTGTGTGTGTCTCTGTGTGTGTCCCTGTGTGTGTGTGTCCTCCAGGGTCTCCCGTGTGTGTGTGTCCTGTGTGTGTGTCCCGTGTGTCGCTGTGTGTGTCCCTGTGTGTGTCCTCTGTGTGTGTGTGTGTGTCCATGTGTGTGTCCCCTGTGTGTGTCCTCGTGTGTGTGTGTGTCCCATGTGTGTGTCGTGTGTGTGTCCTCTGTGTGTGTGTGTCCCGTGTGTGTGTGTGTCCTCCTGTGTGTGTGTGCCCTGTGTGTGTCCTCTGTGTGTGTGCTGTGTGTGTGTGTGTGTGTGTGTGTGTGTCCTGTGTGTGTGTGTGTGTGTCCTCTGTGTGTGTGTGTCCATGTGTGTGTCTGTGTGTGTGTGTGTCCTGTGTGTGTGTCCTGTGTGTCCCGTGTCCTGTGTGTGTGTGTCCCCAGTGTGTGTGTGTGTGTCCTCAGTGTGTGTCCGTGTGTGTGTCCTGTGTGTGTGTGTCCCCTGTGTGTGTGTGTGTGCCCTCCCAGTGTGTGTCCTCCGTGTGTGTCCTCCGTGGGTCCTGTGTGTGTGTGTGTGTCCTCCTGTGTGTGTGTGTGTGTGTCCTGTGTGTGTGTGTCCTGTGTGTGTGTGTCCCGTGTGTGTGTGTGTCCTCCAGTGTGTGTGTGTCCTGTGTGTGTGTCCGTGTGTGTGTGTCCGTGTGTGTCCCTGTGTGTGTGTGTGTCCCTGTGTGTGTGTGTGTCCCTGTGTGTGTGTGTGTGTCCTGTGTGTGTGTGTGTGTGTGTGTGTGTCCTCCAGTGTGTGTGTGTGTCCTGTGTGTGTGTGTCCTCCAGTGTGTGTGTCCTGTGTGTGTGTGTGTGTGTGTCCGTGTGTGTGTGTCGTCCTGTGTGTGTGTCCGTGTGTGTCCTGTGTGTGTGTGTCCGTGTGTGTGTGTGTGTGTGTGTCCTCCGTGTGTGTGTGTCCAGTGTGTGTGTCTGTGTGTGTGTCCCTGTGTGTGTGTGTCCCTGTGTGTGTGTCCTGTGTGTGTGTGTGTCTCTGTGTGTGTGTGTCCTGTGTGTGTGTGTGTGTCCTCGTGTGTGTGTGTGTGGTGCCCTGTGTGTGTGTGTGTGTGTGTGTCCTCCGTGTGTGTGTGTGTGTGTGTGTCCTCCATGTGTGTGTGTGTGTGTCGTGTGTGTCCTGTGTGTCTCCCGTGTGTGTGTGTGTGTGTGTCCTGTGTGTCCTGTGTGTGTGTCCCCTGTGTGTGTGTGTGTGTGTGTCCTGTGTGTGTCGTGTGTGTGCTCCGTGTGTGTGTGTGTCCTGT
>JABUOV010000615.1:12500-15000 GCA_025617405.1 Perca schrenkii
ATTTTTTAACAATTGTTTTTTTTTTTTTTACATTTTTGGCATATTTTCTTTTACAATTTTTATTGTCTTTTTTTCAATTATTTTCATTAATGAATACATTATTTTTTTGTCACTTTTTTTCAATTTTTTTGATAATTTTTGGGACGGTTTTCTTTGCCATTTTTTAACAATTGTTTTGTTCTTTTTCTACATTTTTCTCAACATTTTAATCAATTTCTTTCAAATTTTTTTTGTCACTTTTTGGGTGTGTTTTTTGTCATTTTTAACAATTGTTTTGCTATCCAATTTTTTCACATTTTTTTTTTTAATTTTTGGCATATTTTCTTTTACAATTTTTTTGTCTTTTTTCAATTATTTTAATTAATGAATACATTATTTTTTTGTCACTTTTTTTACTATTTTATTTTTTTCACTTTTTTTCAATTTTTTTGATACTTTTTGGGGCCGTTTTCTTTGTCATTTTTTAACAATTGTTTTGTTGTTCTTTTTCTACACTTTTCTCAACATTTTAGTCGATTTCTTACCAATTTTTTTGTCACTTTTTGGGCATTTTTTAATGTCATTTTTTAACAATTGTTTTTTTTTTTTTTTACAATTTTTGTGTGTATGTGTGTGTATGTGTATGTGAGAGATAATGTGTGTTAGTGTGTGTGTGTGTGTGTGTCACGGCAGTTTTCCGGCGTGTGTGAGTGTGTGTGTGTGTGTGAGAGAGAATGTGTGTGTGTGTGTGTGTGTGATGTGTGTGTGTGAGAGAGAATGTGTGTGTGTGTGTGTGTGTGTGTGTGTGAGGAGCCCTTCAAGGACCAGCTCATTCCTTTCAGGTCTTGGCTCCGTGCCCTCATTGTGCAGGAGCATGGGGGGAGGTTTGTGATTGGAGCACAGCGAGCGCGCTGGCAGCCAGGCAGCTCGGCTGTGCTCCAATCACACGGCTCTGTGCCGCAGGATACAGGAAGTCAGACCACATCTCGCACCGACAAGCCTTCCTCAGTATTCCGTTTCACTTGAACCACAAACGAGACCATTTAAGTTTTTATAAGCTGCCGCCCTGAAAAACTGAGCTTTTAGGAAGACAAAAGTGGATATGGACAGCCCTATGTTCCCACAGCCCTATGTTCCCACAGCCCTATGTTCCCACAGCCCTATGTTCCCACAGCTTCCCACAGTCCTATGTTCCCACAGCCCTATGTTCCTTCAGCCCTATGTTCCCACAGCCCTATGTTCCCACAGCCCTATGTTCCCACAGCCCTATGTTCCCACAGCCCTATGTTCCCACAGCTTCCCACAGTCCTATGTTCCCACAGCCCTATGTTCCCACAGCCCTATGTTCCCACAGCCCTATGTTCCCACAGCTTCCCACAGTCCTATGTTCCCACAGCCCTATGTTCCCACAGCCCTATGTTCCCACAGCCCTATGTTCCCACAGCCCTATGTTCCCCCAGCTTCCCACAGTCCTATGTTCCCACAGCCCTATGTTCCCACAGCCCTATGTTCCCACAGCCCTATATTCCCACAGCTTCCCACAGCCCAATGGTCCCACAGCCCTATGTTCCCACAGCCCTATGTTCCCACAGCCCTATGTTCCCACAGCCCTATGTTCCCACAGCCCAATGTTCCCTCAGCCCTATGTTCCCCCAGCTTCCCACAGCCCAATGGTCCCACAGCCCTATGTTCCCACAGCCCTATGTTCCCACAGCCCTATGGTCCCACAGCCCTATGTTCCCACAGACCTATGGTCCCACAGCCCTATGTTCCCCCAGCTTCCCACAGCCCAATGGTCCCACAGCCCTATGTTCCCACAGCCCTATGTTCCCACAGCCCTATGGTCCCACAGCCCTATGTTCCCACAGCCCTATGTTCCCACAGCCCTATGGTCCCACAGCCCTATGTTCCCACAGACCTATGTTCCCACAGCCCTATGTTCCCACAGCCCTATGTTCCCACAGCCCCATGTTCCCACAGCCCCATGTTCCCACAGCCCTATGTTCCCACAGCCCTATGTTCCCACAGCCCTATGTTCCCACAGCCCTATGTTCCCACAGCACTATGTTCCCACAGCCCCATGTTCCCACAGCCCCATGTTCCCACAGCCCTATGTTCCCACAGCCCTATGGTCCCACAGCTCTATGGTCCCACAGCCCTATGTTCCCACAGCCCCATGTTCCCACAGCCCCATGTTCCCACAGCCCTATGTTCCCACAGCCCTATGTTCCCACAGCCCTATGTTCCTTCAGCTCTATGTTCCCACAGCTCTATGTTCCCACAGCCCTATTTTCCCACAGCCCTATGTTCCCACAGCCCTATGTTCACAAAGCCCTATGTTCCCACAGCCCTATGTTCCCACAGCCCTATGTTCACAAAGCCCTATGTTCCCACAGCCCTATTTTCACAAAGCCCTATGTTCCCACAGCCCTATGTTCCCACAGCCCTATGTTCACAAAGCCCTATGTTCCCACAGCCCTATGTTCCCACAGCCCTATGTTCCCACAGCCCTATGTTCCCA
>JABUOV010000616.1:0-17500 GCA_025617405.1 Perca schrenkii
GCAGTATTGGCATTTCATTGTTAATAATTAGGCCTACAGACATTAATATTAATATTATATTTAATGCAGGAAGACATTATCTGAACATTCGACCCACAATAAATGTGTTTTTCTATCAGGACCAGATTTTTCAGATTTTTCTCTGGTGTTTTAGCTTTTTAACCCAGTTTTTTGTATAGTTTATTGAACTTCTTTGTTTTAATCTTGTTTTAGTTGCTGCTTGTATCTCCAGCAGTTTTTGTGTCTGAATACTAAAAAGTGAATTTCCATCCCTGTTGGTCTTACTCTCTGTGTAACAGGATCCATCAAAGACCAGACTCTGCTGAACCTGAACCCAGCTGTGTGTCCTTCAAGAGTGACCGGTCAAAAGATCTCATTATGAACTTTAAAGGTCAAAAACCCTCTGCTGAAAAGAGGTAAGCTGTTAATATTATAATATTGCTGATTCATGTTTTAACTTTTATGTATCCAGAGAAGTTTTGGAATTTATTTTCAGCATCTTTCTTCTTCACATATATTTATATTATCACATCTGAAAGCTGTCCAGTGACCTGGTTTGGTCCAATATTATCTGGTGTTTTAGCTTTTTAAATCTCCCATAGCCATAGGGTAGGCTAAAAATCATGAATGGCAAAATTATTCCAAAATGTTCTTCTCCGACTGGGAATACCAGGGGAATTGTTGGGATGTGTGCCTCTCAGAGTGTCCCTTCCAGGGTAACTTCATGTGCACATTACCCCTGAAGAACCAGCCACCCTTGGTAAGTGTTTGCGTCACCTGGGTTAGGACCAATATTAATATCTCCATTAGAGGACAGAAAGATGACATTAGTCCTGGAGTCTTTCCAATGTTCCTGTTCTCCCAGAAAGAGAATGAATGACAGAGCAGGATGAGCAGAGAGCAGAAATCATTCAGTGAAGAGATTCAGACTTTATTTTCTGCTTGATAGCTTCTAGTTTCTCCAGCAGCTTCTGTTCCTGGAGATTACAAAGTGGTCTTCCTCTCTTTCTAACAGGACCCATCAGAGACCAGACCCTGCTGGACCTGGACCTGGACCTGAATGCAGCTGTGTCCATGAAGAGACACCGGTCCATGGAGATACCACTACTTTGAAAAAAAGACCTTTAAGGGAGAGGCGAATAGAAATGGAGGAGAGGCTACTTGAAAAGGAGGAGAGAGGATTGATGGAGAGACTTGAAAGGCAGAAGGAGCAAATTGAAAGGGAAATTGAAACGTTAAGAAGAAGAAGGTTGAGGTGAGTTGTGAACATCCAGCAAACTGGAACGAGTCTCATTGGATGTAACTACGTCCCGTCTGGGTTGTTTTGGGTCATGTCAGTCTCATGCACACTCCTTCAAATAAAGTGATTTTTTTTGTGGAAAGGAATTATTGTAGCTGATGACTGAAATGAGAATATTGTGTATATATATATATATATTTTTTTTAATATTTTCATTCTGGTTTCAAAAGATATATTTATTGAGTTTTGGACAGAATGTAAAGCATTATTGGCATGTTATTGTTAATAATTAGGCCTACATACATATTCAAATTAATATTATATTTTTTGCAGGAAGACTTTACCTGAACATGTGACCCTCAATAAATGTTTTTCTATCAGGACGAAGCAGAAACCAGAATCTCCTGAACCTGATCCTGAACCTGATCCTGAACCCAGCTGTGTGTCCTTCAAGAGTGACTGGTCAAATGATCGCAATATTGACTTTAAAGGTCAACAATCCTCTGCTGGAAAGAGGTAAGCTGTTAATAATAATATACTATTGCTGATTCATGTTTCAACTTTTATGTATTCAGAGAAGTTTGGGAATTTATTTTCAGCACCTTTCTTCTTCACATATATTTATATTCTCACATCTGAAAGCTGTCCAGTAAGACCAGTCTTCAACTGTAGATCTCAATTTAATATTGGACCTGGTTTGAAGATGTACCCATTCTTCTACCAACCCAAAGACATTATGGCATACCCTTAAGGTCATCACTGGTGAAACTGAGAAAAAAAAGTGACAATATTTCCCTACAGGGTACTCTTATTTCAGTGTTTTTTTGTGGAAAGGAATTATTGTAGTTGATGACTGAAATGAGAATAATTTTGCAAAATAATTTCCTGTCTCACTCAAAATATCTTTCTATTTAGACAAAAACATTTTCTTTTTTAAATATTTCAATTCTGATTTCAAAATGTATTTTTATTGAGTTTTGGACAGAAAGTAAAGCAGTATTGGCATTTAATTGTTAATCATTACACCTACAGACATTTATATTAATATCATATTTATGCAGGAAGACATTATCTGAACATGTGACCCTCAATAAATGTGTTTTTCTATCAGGACCAGATTTTTCAGATTTTTCTCCGGTTATTTTAGCTTTTTAATCCAGTTTTTTGTATAGTTTATTGAACTTCTTTGTTTTAATCTTGTTTTAGTTGCCGCTTGTATCTCCAGCAGTTTTTGTGTCTGAATACTAAAAAGTGAATTTCCATCCCTGTTGGTCTTACTCTCTGTGTAACAGGATCCATCAAAGACCAGACTCTGCTGAACCTGAACCCAGCTGTGTGTCCTTCAAGAGTGACCGGTCAAAAGATCTCATTATTAACTTTAAAGGTCAACAATCCTCTGCTGGAAAGAGGTAAGCTGTTAATATTATAATATTGCTGATTCATGTTTTAACTTTTATGTATCCAGAGAAGTTTTGGAATTTATTTTCAGCATCTTTCTTCTTCACATATATTTATATTCTCACATCTGAAAGCTGTCCAGTGACCTGGTTTGGTCCAATATTATCTGGTGTTTTAGCCCCATTAAAAAGCATTTTAAATCTCCCATAGCCATAGGGTAGGCTAAAAATCATGAATGGCAAAATTCTTCCCAAATGTTCTTCTCCAACTGGGAATACCAGGGGGATGGTTAGGCTGTATGCGCTTCAGAGTGCCCCTTCCAGGGTAAATTCATCTGCACATCCCCCCTGGAGAACCAGCCACCCTGGGTAAGTGTTTGTGTCACCTGGGTCAAGACACTATTTGTTGAAGAAGTCCCTGCACACTGTCCATTACGCATGCAAATATTGGGACTTCTTCAACAAGTATTGCTGGTAACCTTTGCCTTTTCTGACGCACCTGCCCCAGAAAAGATTTTTGCAAAAGCTCTTTTGATCAGGACACTATATGCCATGATAAGACCTCTGCCATTTGAGTCTGGAAGTTAAAGCCAAGTTTCAGTGAGTGGCTTTGTTAGGAGGCTTGTCTGACCCAGAACGCAGAGAATCACACAGACAACGTATAAACAGTTTCAAAAAGTTTAATGGAGCTGGGAGTACTCAGACAATCACTGAGGGCAGTGTCAAGCGGGAAAACTCCTGGCTGGTACGAGGCTTCAGACGAGCCGACGGGGATGAGTCCAAGTATTACGGGACACGGGGTGGACAGGCAGAGCTGAGTCCGTAGATTGAGTCCCAGGTGGAGGCGCCGGCAGAACGGTGAGGCTGGGGAGTGTGTAGGCACAGCGGAGGAAGCAGCAGGTCAGAGCAGGTACTAGAGAGAGACACACAGGGTTAGTTTGAGCTCAGGGAACAAAGGCAAAAAACCAGAGTACGGGGGTTACACGGACAATACTGGAGTTTCAACTGAGAGCCAAGTTACCACTTGAGTTGTAGATAACGAACTGGCGCCGAAGAGGTGATCAGCCCGGGTTTAAGTATGGCAGAGGTGAATCATGGCGATGAGCTGCAGCTGTGAAGACTGGCTGTGCAGTGATGAATCGGCCACGCCCCTTGACCTACTTTCCTCTGGACACGCCTCCAGCACTCCAGGTGGAAAAACACGGCAGACACAGAAAAACAGAGAAAAAGGCCACCCAACTCAGGGCGGAGAGAGAGCACCCATAACAGGACCCCCCCCCTCAACGGGCGCCACTCGGCGTCCCTCTAGGCCCAGGCTTGTCAGGGTGTGCGCGATGGAAGTCCGTCACTAGTTGTGGATCCAAAATAAAACTCCTGGGGATCCAGGAGCGCTCCTCAGGTCCATAACCTTCCCAGTCGACCAAATACTGGAGGCCCCTGCCCCGCCTCCGCACGTCCAAAAGCCGGTGGACAGTGTAGGCCGGGTGGTCGTCAATCATGCGGACGGGAGGCGGGGGATCCGCAGGCGGGCACAGAGGACTAGACGAGACCGGTTTCAGTTGTGACACATGGAAAGTGGGATGACACTTCATAGCCCGTGGCAACTTCAACCGCACAGCAGAGGGACTGATGACTGAGTCAATGGGGAATGGGCCCAGAAACCGAGGAGCCAACTTGCGTGAGTCCATCCGCAGGGGAATGTTCCTGGAGGACAGCCACACCTCCTGTCCAGGCTGGTACTGGGGAGCCGGGGTCCGGTGACGATCTGCCGAGCTCTTGTTCCGCTCTGTAGTCCCGGAGCAACGCTTCCCGGGCGTCGCACCAAACTTGACGACAACGACGTAAGTTCTCCTGGACTGAGGGAACGGCCAATTCCCCGTTCTTGCTCAGGGAACAGAGGTGGTTGATAACCCAAAGAAGCCTCGAAAGGAGACAGGCCGGTAGCAGAGGTGGTAAGGGAATTGTGGGCGTACTCTATCCAGGGAAGATGTTTAGCCCATGACGATGGATGCTGAGCCACCACGCAGCGGAGAGACGCTTCCAGGTCCTGGTTAGCCTCGCTCAGTCTGGCCATTGGTCTGCGGGTGGAATCCTGAGGAGAGACTCACAGTTGCACCAAGAGCAGAACAGAAGTCTTTCCAGACTTGTGAAATAAACTGTGGGCCTCTGTCAGAAACAATGTCCACAGGTATTCCATGGGGACGGAATACATGTAGGACTAAGAGGTCCGCTGCCTCACTGGCAGTCGGTAATTTTGGTAATGCTACATAGTGAGCAGATTTAGAGAATCTGTCCACAATAGTGAGTATTGTATCATTACCTTCGGACACAGGGAGACCAGTGACAAAGTCCAGGGCTATATGGGACCAGGGACGGCTTGGAACAGGAAGAGGCTGAAGCAGACCCGAGGGAGACTGGTGAGATGCTTTACCTCGGGCACAGGTGGTACAGGCTGCCACGTAAGCCCGGACATCAGCTTCTGCAGAAGGCCACCAGAAGTGTCTTTTCAGCAACGTAAGGGTACGTTGCATCCCTGGATGGCAGGCGAAGCGTGAGGAATGGACCCACTGCAACACTTCAGACCGTACCGACACAGGAACATAGAGCCGACCAGATGGCCCATCCGCTGGTCCGGGGTCGGATTCTTGGGCCGTCTTGACCAGAGATTCAATCTCCCAGCGAACGGCCGCCACTACGCAGGTAGAAGGCAGGATGGACTCTGGTTCACTGGACTCTTCAGAGACGGAGAACTGGCGGGACAAAGCATCAGGTTTTACATTGCGAGAACCAGGACGGTAAGTAAGAGTAAAGTTAAACCTGCTAAAGAAGATGGACCATCTGGCTTGGCGGGAGTTGAGTCTCTTCGCAGACTGGATGAAGGCCAGGTTCTTGTGGTCGGTCCACACCACGAAAGGCTGCTCCGCCCCGTCCAACCAATGTCTCCATTCTTCCAACGCCAGCTTCACGGCCAGCAACTCACGGTCTCCCACGTCATAGTGTCTCTCTGCAGGTGACAACTTCTTGGAAAAAGAAAGCACAGGGGGTGGAGTTTTTGGTCTGTGAGGGAGCGTTGCGACAGAACCGCTCCAACACCAGAGTCTGAGGCATCCACTTCCACAACAAAAGGCAAAGAGGCATCTGGGTGAATGAGCACAGGGGAGGTGGAAAACAGATGTTTGAGGGCACTCATGGCTTGGTCAGCCTCAGGAGACCACACGAATGGCACCTTAGGGGACGTGAGTTTGGTGAGGGGGAGCTACCACCCTACTAAAGCCCCGGATGAATCTCCTGTAGAAATTAGCAAAACCCAGGAAACGTTGCAGCTGTTTGCGAGTCTGGGGAATGGGCCATTCAGTCACTGCCTTAATTTTGTCGGGGTCAGCCGACACCCGTCCCCTTCTCTATAATGAACCCAAGAAAGGGGACGGACTCACGGTGGAACTCACACTTCTCGGCCTTAACGAAAAGTTTGTTCTCCAACAGCCGTTGCAGGATGAGACGGACGTGTGAAACATGTTCTTTAAGGGACTTTGAGAAAATCAGAATATCGTCCAGGTAGACGAAAAAAAAGCGATTTAACACATCCCTTAAAACGTCATTGACCATGGCTTGGAATACTGCTGGTGCATTAGTGAGTCCAAAAGGCATTACCAGGTACTCGAAGTGTCCAAGTGGTGTATTGAAGGCTGTCTTCCACTCATCTCCCTGCCGAATCCTGATGAGATGATAGGCATTGCGCAGGTCCAGTTTGGAGAAGACAGTGGCGCCCTGGAGTGGTTCAAAAGCAGAATTGATTAGTGGTAAAGGGTATTTATTCTTTACAGTGATGTTGTTGAGTGCGCGATAATCAATACAGGGGCGTAGCGTCTTGTCCTTCTTGTCCACAAAGAAGAACCCTGCTCCCACAGGAGATGAAGATGGGCGAATGATACCTGAAGCCAGGGACTCTCCGATATAGTTTTCCATGGCCTCTCTCAGGTCTGGACAGGTTGTAGAGTCGGCTAGCAGGCAAGGGGGGCTCCTGGAAACAGCTCAATGGCACAGTCATAGGGTCTATGTGGAGGCAGAGATAACGCTCGCCTTGTTGAACACCTCCCTAGGTCCAGATAGTCCTTGGGGACTGAAGACAGGTCGGGTAGTGTTTCTGGTACAGTTGGGGGCTTTCACAGTGGGAGGGATAGCAGAACCGAGACAAGTAGAATGACAAAAACTGCTCCAACTGCTGATAGTCTTAAGTTGCCAGTCTATGTGGGGATTGTGCAAACTGAGCCATGGAAAACCGAGAATGAGAGGGGAAGAGGGAGCTGACACCACTCTGAAGGTGATCTCCTCTCGATGGTTACCGGAGAGAACGAGAGTAACTGGGATAGTTTGTTGCGTGACTCTAGCTAATAACTGACTGTCAATGGTTGTGACGTTGATAGGGCATGGGAGTGATTCGAGGGGAATGTTAGCCTGCTTAGCCAGATGCAAGTCAATAAAGTTGTCCTCAGCCCCCCGAGTCAATAAGGGCTGATAATGGTAGTGACAGAGTGCCCAATTGGAGAGTTGCAGGGAGTGACAGACGAGGAAATGTGGGTGCAGATACAGGGCTAGGGGCTCACTAGTGTACCCACTCTCACTAACGAGCCACCTCTTTTGGGCGTACAGGACAGTTAGCGAGGAAGTGGGAGGAGTTACCACAGTACAGGCACTCACCTGCCTGTTGGCGCCGTAAACGTTCAGCTGGGGAAAGCCGAGCCCGACCCAATTGCATAGGCTCCTCCTCGTCCCTCGCAGCGGAGACCGGTGCAGCCGAGAGGTCCCCACAGAGGGACAAAGAACTTGGTCTGGGTGTCCTGGAATTCCGAGTTTGAACTGGTGTGTGTCCGCCTTTCTCCCGTCTCCTCTCCCGGATCCTGTTGTCAATCTTAATAGCCAAGGACACAAGACTGTGCAGGTTACTGGGTTCATCACGAAGAGCTAGCTCATCTTTCACAGAGTGGTTTAAGCCCTGCACAAAAACACCCTGTAGTGCCTCATCGTTCCACTTGGAATCAGCTGCCAATGTCCAAAAATCAATTGAGTACTCCGCCACACTCTGTGTACCCTGTCTGAGGCTCAGCAATCTCTTGGAGGCGTTACCGACATGATCCGGGTGGTCAAAAACCGTACACAAACGAGTGGAAAAATCAGAAAAGGTTAACCTGGAGAGGTGTTGATTAGCACACATAGCTTCGGCCCAAACTAGTGCCTTTCCCCTGAGTAACCCCAGTGCGTAGTGTACCTTAGACGAGTCGGAGGCAAAAGACAGCGGCTTCTGTAGGAAGATGAGTCTACATTGAAGCAGGAAACCCCGGCACTTGTTCAATTCCCCCAGAAAACGGCTCAGGAGGAGTTACAGGGGGTTCCCGGGTGACTGGCGCAGGAGCCATAGCTGAAGGAGCAGACTGAGAGGGAGGAGCACTAGGCGCACTGGGGAGAGACAGAGCAGTAATTTGAGATGACAGCTGAGAAACTTGATTGTATAATTGTTGGTTAGTCTCCAGTAATTTGTGTATCAACTGGTCGTGTTGGCCTAACAGAGCTCCTTGATTTTTAACGGCTCGAAGAATGCCGTCTTCGTCTGCCACCTGTGGATTCTCTGCAGGGTCCAGGGCCAGTTCGTTCTGTTAGGAGGCTTGTCTGACCCAGAACGCAGAGAATCACACAGACAACGTACAAACAGTTTCAAAAAGTTTAATGGAGCTGGGAGTACTCAGACAATCACTGAGGGCAGTGTCAAGCGGGAAAACTCCTGGCTGGTACGAGGCTTCAGACGAGCCGACGGGGATGAGTCCAAATATTACGGGACACGGGGTGGACAGGCAGAGCTGAGTCCGTAGATTGAGTCCCAGGTGGAGGCGCCGGCAGAACGGTGAGGCTGGGGAGTGTGTAGGCACAGCGGAGGAAGCAGCAGGTCAGAGCAGGTACTAGAGAGAGACACACAGGGTTAGTTTGAGCTCAGGGAACAAAGGCAAAAAACCAGAGTACGGGGTTACACGGACAATGCTGGAGTTTCAACTGAGAGCCAAGTTACCACTTGAGTTGTAGATAACGAACTTGCGCCAAAGAGGTGATCAGCCCGGGTTTAAGTATGGAAGAGGTGAATCATGGCGATGAGCTGCAGCTGTGAAGACTGGCTGTGCAGTGATGAATCGGCCACGCCCCTTGACCTACTTTCCTCTGGACACGCCTCCAGCACTCCAGGTGGAAAAACACGGCAGAAACAGAAAAACAGAGAAAAAGGCCACCCAACTAAGGGCGGAGAGAGAGCACCCATAACAGGCTTCATGACCAAAAGCTGCAGACCTGCTGGCCTCATGATACCAGTCTGCTGCTGCAGGAGTTCTTTAGACCAACCATGTTGTAGCCCTTGTTTACTTCTTAGTTCTTTCTGTTGATTCACAGTGGGATCAGCAGTACCACCAACACTTTAATGTCAGGGGAAACCATCTGATTCAATGTTGTAATCAACACTTTAAGTCACAGGACCTTTACATTGTGTTTGTCTCTGTGTGGACAGACATGATGTGAGCTAATTCTTCCTGATTCCTCCACAGAGTGGACCAGGAGAGCTCAGAGGTTCCCATTGGTCAGTCTGCCCAGCAGCATCAAACACACCTGGACTCCATATTTATGGTCTGTACATTTACAACAACTACTTTTACATCTATTCTGTTCACAATCATCTCCATGCTGCACTTTTAGACCAGTCGATGATTGTCAGTCTGTACAACATGGATCTGATGTTTGCTTCCATGATTTCAGTTTGATTTGATTCATATAATCTTCTGTTCCAGCTGCTGGAGGACAACATCGTCACTTTTGTGAAGAACGAGCTGAAGAAGATCCAGAAGATTCTGAGTCCAGATTACCCAGAATGCTCAGAGAGTCAGAGGGAGGATGAGGATGAAGAGCAGAGGAGGAGCAGAGAGGCATTTCTGAAGATCACACTGCACTTCCTGAGGAGAATGAAGCAGGACGAGCTGGCTGACCGTCTGCAGAGCAGTAAGATGATTTCTCTAAAGATTTAACTTGCTGGACTAATGGGACGTTTACTACTGTCTCCAGAGATGGGTCAAAGTATGTTCATGTTTCTTTATAAATCACTTACTGATCTTCATTTATTCTGTATTCATTCAGGAAGTCCAGCTGGAGTTTGTAAGCGTAAACTCAAATCTAAACTAAACAAGAAGTTCCAGAGTGTGTTTGAGGGGATTGCTAAAGCAGGAAACCCAACCCTTCTGAATCAGATGTTCACAGAGATCTACATCACAAAGGGAGGGACTGCAGAGGTCAATGCTGAACATGAGGTCAGACAGATTGAAACAGCATCCAGGAAACCAGACAGACCAGAAACAACAATCAGACGAGAAGACATCTTTAAAACCCCACCTGGAAGAGATGAACCAATCAGAACAGTGCTGACAAAGGGAGTGGCTGGCATCGGGAAAACAGTCTTAACACAGAAGTTCACTCTGGACTGGGCTGAAGACAAAGCCAACCAGGACATCCAGTTCACATTTCCATTCACCTTCAGAGAGCTGAATGTGCTGAAAGAGAAAAAGTACAGCTTGGTGGAACTTGTTGATTACTTCTTTAGTGAAACCAAAGAAGCAGGAATCTGCAGGTTTGAAGAGTTCCCGGTTGTGTTCATCTTTGATGGTCTGGATGAGTGTCGACTTCCTCTGGACTTCCTCAACACTGAGATCCTGACTGATGTTACAGAGTCCACCTCAGTGGGTGTGCTGCTAACAAACCTCATCAGGGGGAATCTGCTTCCCTCTGCTCGCCTCTGGATAACCACACGACCTGCAGCAGCCAATCAGATCCCTCCTGAGTGTGCTGACATGGTGACAGAGGTCAGAGGGTTCACTGACCCTCAGAAGGAGGAGTACTTCAGGAAGAGATTCAGAGATGAGGAGCAGGCCAGCAGAATCATCTCCCACATCAAGAAATCACGAAGCCTCCACATCATGTGCCACATCCCAGTCTTCTGCTGGATCACTGCTACAGTTCTGGAGGACGTGTTGAAGACCAGAGAGGGAGGAGAGCTGCCCAAGACCCTGACTGAGATGTACATCCACTTCCTGGTGGTTCAGTCCAAAGTGAAGAACATCAAGTATGATGGAGGAGCTGAGACAGATTCACACTGGAGTCCAGAGACCAGGAAGATGATCGAGTCTCTGGGAAAACTGGCTTTTGAGCAGCTGCAGAAAGGCAACCTGATCTTCTATGAATCAGACCTGACAGAGTGTGGCATCGATATCAGAGCAGCCTCAGTGTACTCAGGAGTGTTCACACAGATCTTTAAAGAGGAGAGAGGACTGTACCAGGACAAGGTGTTCAGTTTCATCCATCTGAGTGTTCAGGAGTTTCTGGCTGCTCTTCATGTCCATCTGACCTTCATCAACTCTGGAGTCAACCTGCTGTCAGGAAAACAAACAACATCAACACAGTTCTACCAGAGTGCTGTGGACGAGGCCTTACAGAGTCCGAATGGACACCTGGACTTGTTCCTCCGCTTCCTCCTGGGTCTTTCACTGCAGACAAATCAGAGTCTCCTACGAGGTCTGCTGACACAGACAGGAAGTAGCTCAGAGACGAATCAGGAAACAGTTAAGTACATCAAGGAGAAGATCAGTGAGAATCTGTCTGCAGAGAGAAGCATCAATCTGTTCCACTGTCTGAATGAACTGAATGATCGTTCTCTAGTGGAGCAGATCCAACAGTCCCTGAGTTCAGGAAGTCTCTCCACAGATAAACTGTCTCCTGCTGAGTGGTCAGCTCTGGGCTTCATCTTACTGTCATCAGAAGAAGATCTGGATGTGTTTGACCTGAAGAAATACTCTGCTTCAGAGGAGGCTCTTCTGAGGCTGCTGCCAGTGGTCAAAGCCTCCAACAAAGCTCTGTAAGTGGGATTTATTCATCAATAAATACTCTGATATCTTTCAACAGGAGTTAAATATAATAACTTTTTTACCTCCTGTTTTCTCTCCAGACTGAGTGGCTGTAACCTGTCAGAGAGAAGCTGTGAAGCTCTGTCCTCAGTTCTCAGCTCCCAGTCCTCTAGTCTGAGAGAGCTGGACCTGAGTAACAACAAGCTGCAGGATTCAGGAGTGAAGCTGATCTCTGACGGACTGAAGAGTCCACACTGCACACTGGAAATGCTCAGGTTATTCAACCTTTAATTAAAAAAGAATGCTACCCTAAGCTCTTATGTTTCTAAATTTATCAATTATTAAATGGACTGTTTGCATATCCCTTTTAGGTTGAGTGGCTGTAACCTGTCAGAGAGAAGCTGTGAAGCTCTGTCCTCAGTTCTCAGCTCCCAGTCCTCTAGTCTGAGAGAGCTGGACCTAGGTAACAACGAGCTGCAGGATTCAGGAGTGAAGCTGATTTCTGATGGACTGAAGAGTCCACACTGCACACTGGAAACTCTCAGGTTATTCAACCTTTTATTAAAAAAGACTGCTACCTAAGCTCTTTTTGTTTCTTAATGTATCAATTATTAAATGGACTGTCTGAATATCCTTTTTAGGTTGAGTGGCTGTAATCTGTCAGAGAGAAGCTGTGAAGCTCTGTCCTCAGTTCTCAGCTCCCAGTCCTCTAGTCTGAGAGAGCTGGACCTGAGTAACAACGATCTGCAGGATTCAGGAGGGAAGCTGATCTGTGTTGGACTGAGGAGTCCACACTGCACACTGGAGACTCTCAGGTCAGGATTCATTAACCCATTGAACTGATGACCATTTAAACTCTGATTAACTTTAGTTGACAAAACAGCTAACATGTAGCTTTGTGTCTGTTGATATGATAAACTTCCGCAGTATTTATTAATTACATAATCATTCATTTTTAGACTCAGAGTTCGTTTCCCTAAGGATTTGTCATTTACTTTTGTTGTTGAATAATTAAAAACCAGATTATTTTAAATATTTATTCTTAATCTGGACCAAAACGTACCTGGACAGCAAGCTCCCCGTGTTGAGAGAGGGTTCCAGTGTGTTGTTCTGTGTGTTTGCAGTCTGTCAGGCTGTTTGATCACAGAGGAAGGCTGTACTTCACTGGTCTCAGCTCTGAACTCCAACCCCTCCCATCTGAGAGAGCTGGACCTCAGCTACAATAATCCAGGAGACTCAGGAGTGAAGCTACTTTCAGAGGGACTGAAGGATCCTCTCTGGAGACTGGACACTCTCAGGTACAAACACTGATGAACAAAAATGAGATATTTGTGTAGGAAGTATTAAAGGAGAACATCTCTAAAAGATCTAAAATGATAACTCCCTTTTGTTAATAATTGATGTTTTTCCCTCTTTCCCGGGATCAAGTCAGTTTCAACTCGACAGAAGTCCAGGATAGGTTTAGCCTATAGCTTAGCACAAAGCAATGTGCTTTCTACGCTGTGAGAAGAGTGTGTGGATGTAGCATTAATCTACTCTTTCAGCAGACTAGTTAGCTAGAGTTTACAATGTCAGTTGCCGGTGCTGCATGGCTCATGTGATCGATCAGAGACGTACACTGACGTCTGGTGCAATTATTGTACAAAGTTCCTCTTGTGCTGGGAGAGTACCGACTATAAGTTAAAAAAGTCCCTCAAAATTCTCTTTTCCTAGTTCCTGCAGTGCAATCACAATATATGTGCGTGTGAGATTAATGTTGATGTTTCTCTACAGAGAAAGGTTCACTGTTGCACCAAATGCTTGCTCTTGCGGGAATTGTTGGGTCTCTGTAAATGATAGTGTGGCAGTGGTGCCAGCAGCCGTAATCCTGTTTGAACTGTGCGTAATTTTTATTCTATTACACACTCATCTAATGATAACAATGTGTAAATGCACATAGTCTGTTCTGCTCTCTGCTATGTTCAGTTATAGTTTC
Source organism: Perca schrenkii (assembly GCA_025617405.1). Lineage (NCBI taxonomy): Eukaryota > Metazoa > Chordata > Actinopteri > Perciformes > Percidae > Perca > Perca schrenkii. Next base: position 13,534 of record JABUOV010000616.1, read on the forward strand.
CTCATTATTTCACCCACACGCCATCCACTATTAATCAGAATATTCATTGTTATAACTCGATCTGTAGATCAGAGGTGGGCTGTCAGGGCCAGCAAGGCCTTCTCTGCTGGCAATGAGATTGTCAGAATCAGAAAATTATATTTTTATAATTAAAGGCCTATATATTCATTTCTAAAATAAATGTACTTTTTCTTCACATGAGCAGCTTTTGGTTAACCTAGAAATCTAGACGCACCCTAGCGGCAGCAAATTTATTCTCCATTGACTTGCGAGATGGAAAAACCAAATTTTGGTCAGGCCAATCACAATGGCCCTCATTTATCAAAAGTGCGTACACCAAATTTCCAGCGTACACCTGGCGTACACCCAAAACCACGGTGACTTTGAGATTTATCAATATGGACGTTGGCGTACGGCACGCTCAAATCCTACGCCAGCTCAGGAGGTGGTGTACGCACGTTTTCAGTTAGTGCGGAAATGCGCAGAAAAACAATTCCTAACCTTATATACTGTCTATGTTCCTAACACCACAAAACGCACTGACAAACTAAAAGAAGGCCGCTATGCGCCGGTATGCAACATTGTTTTAGCCTGGGGGGGTTCTGTACAACATCTCGCAGGAAAACAGGGTGCCATAAATGTAGCGATGGAGCCAGATGACCCGATGCCCGGAGAGAAGTGTCCAGAACAGCCCCAGGTGGGGGCTATACGAAGGAGACAGGATATTATTATTCCTCGCTTTTAAAAGGTATAGCCTAGTGTTATGTTTGGCAATGATATTCAATACAGGAAACATGACGATGCACAATATTTTTTATTTATTCTTCAGGTTTTTGTTTCTCTTTCAAGTGAATGATTTATTTCTGCCATTGACCGAGTTATTTCGGCTTGTTTTTCCAGCCCCCCCCCGTGCTGGGGCGGAGGACACGCGCTCTCCCTCAGCTGTTGTCTCGATCCGACTCATGAAAACAAACACGAGTAAAATAAAAGTCCCTGCATAAACTCCGTGTGTTTATTTAAATATAAGTACACCTACATATGTAGGCCTAATAGATTGCAATAGAAGCCTGTATATTACTATTAGGACTATAGAAAAATGTGTCGATGTATAAATTAAAAGGCTAAACTTCAGCTGGAGTCTGATTTACCACGGCAACACTGTTGACCGCATCAGTGATCTCTTTCCATTCAGCATTCTTTCTACAGCCTTTAATACCAGTTTTCAGGCTGCCGAATAGTACACACGTCAGTGCAAATGAACCGGAGATATCAGGGTTTCAATCTCCACCTCTGAAAAGTGCCGCTTCTCAGCCGGATTACGTCTCGCCATGTCGTGAACTGTAGGGGCGAGGCCTCAAAACCCAGAATATATTGGGGCGTGCTATTCTAATGACGATCGTTTTCAGCCGCGGCATTTATCAAGGGCAGGTATTGCGTACACCTGGATTTCAAAGGTACGCACAGCTTCATAAATCAGGCGGTGAGAGGAGTGTAAGCATAATCTTACGCCAACATGTACGCCCGTTTCTACGCAAGATTGATAAATGAGGGCCATTGTGTATAGAGTCAGTGGGCGGGGCTTATGGCTGCTGCTGCTGGGAACAGCGGTCTTCTGGAAGACTTGGAGTTAAGCTTTTCTTTGAGAAAAGAACAAAGAACGGCACAGAAATCATTCTTAAAAAAGGAAGATGTGTTCGGAGTTTTGCCGACCGGATACAGCAAAAGTTTAATCTATCAACTAGCTCCGCTACCTTCTTCGTTGCTCTGGTTGGTTGGAGCGCTATCCTATTACGTGCAGAGGGAATATGAAAGACAACCGTTTATCCCGCCCTTCGGATTGAGCCCTGTCAATGGTGAGTTTCCAGACATAACAAGTTGATGTGGGTCTGGCTTGTCAGGCTAGAAAAATCCATTAAAAACTTACCAAAAGCTAGCCTGACAAGCCAGACCCACATCAAGTTTATCTGCAAAAAAGTTAATTTCCCACCCTGTTAAGGACATTTTCAAGATCAAATATCATTTCATTGTAGTCATTGTAACCACATCATAAATAGCAATTAAATTTAACTAAGTCTAAGGATAAACTTCTCCCAGCAAAATCAAACAAACACAGATAGCCTCAAGTTTCATCGACAATATGGTATTAATATATTAACTGAAAACTATACATTTCAAATACAATATGAAAATAAACAATTGTCAACTAGCTTGCCATCAATCACTGTTTCCCAAATATAATTATCAAATTAGACAATTGGTCTCAATTCTCAACACAAATAAACTTAACTGGCAACAATTTTACACAATGTCCATTTTCCAACCGGTTGTGTCTCCAGTTTTCTTGAATGAGCTGAATGTGTCTGAATGAGAGTTCCCTCTTTCATGAAGGGATTTCACTGAAATAGTGGGCGTTTCCCAATCTGTGTTCTTCTACTGACTTGTGTTCTTGTGTCCCTGTGAAACGTCATCTCGTGTTGCCAAAGTACTGTCCCAATACACAAGTTCGCATTTCACCAAGAACAGTTAAGATTCCCGGATGTATTCTTGACACGCCCATTTACCGAGGATACATCGGTTGGTAACTTGTATGAACTTCCCAGCACCTGTATCCCAACATTCATTTCGGCATTCAATGATGGTTGGATTTCCAGTACATAGACAGCCCAAAAACGGGACAATTTTAACAATTTTCGCCATCTTATTCATCACTAAATTTACTTCTGAGAACATTTTAGGCGAGAAATGAAAGGTTTAGATTTCGAATATAGGCAGTCTTGCGAAAATCTTTGCCGAATTGACAATTTGCTCCAAAGTTTTCGGAGTTTTCGGAGCTCCATAAATTGACGCGGCCGCCAGCTTGCGCCTGCCGGGGCCACTAGCTCGGCGCTCGGACAGTCGCACTCGGAGACCCCGCTGTAGGACCCCGGAGGTCTTTTAGACCGGTCTCGTAAATAAGAGGCTTTTATTTCGCCGTTGACGGATCGTTTTTTTAAATATCACAACACCATCATAAGATTAACGGGAACCTGTGTTAACTGTCTTTTTGGAGTTAAACTCAACAAGCACACACACACACACACACACACACACACACACACACACACACACACACACACACACACACACACCGCAGCAGGCAGAGGAGAGATATACCCATAGACTGTATATTATATGAGATATAACCGTTTCTTTTCGGGAGACTTGTTTAAATTATGCCATAGGCTATAGCCTACATTATATTTTGTATTTAGTTCATATATTTGTTTTCTGATTTATTAGAAGTTGAGTTTCAGTCTGTGATAAATGAACAGTTGTACATAAAGTGGTAACATGCTATGACATGTTATGTAGACTAAAGGGGAGACACCAACCTTCTAATTTCCATCTCCCTGGGCATATACAGTGCACTACAATAATATAGAAAATTGTAATTCCACATAATACTAATAGGAACACATAGGACACACCAGTGCATATGCCTATTTTTTTATTTTATTTAAACTGACTTAAACTTATACACTAATAATAGGGATCGCGTTCCGCTCTTTTGAATAAGTAAAGGGTGTTTGAGCTAAACCATAAACAATAGTTTTAATTTTCAATATTATTGCAATAGTTGTAGCATTATGAGGTTTTCTTGTCCAGAGATTGTTTTAATACAAAGTGGTTATATTGTTGTGGTTTTTATATCTAGCTGGTATTTTGGAGCCCTGCAGGTAGCCTCTGTGCTGGGGGTGTTGAGCAATAACAGGAAGAACGCATCGTCTCAAACTGTTAACAGCGTTTTCTGTGCTTGTGAACTTGCGAGTTAATTCTCCCCAAGAACAACCAGAGAGAACGTTCTCCCCAAGAACACAAGTCCGTAGTTTGCATTCTTGGTATTGAGAAACGCCCACTTTTTCACCAAACATTTCACACCACCTGTTCACACGAAGGTGCACCAGTTTAAATGTTCCCCAGGGAAACA
>JABUOV010000617.1:0-19519 GCA_025617405.1 Perca schrenkii
GTCAGCCTCCGACCTGTAGGCGGACTCGTCTCCATCAGAGATGAGTCCGATGAGAAGGTGTCGTCCACGAACTTTAGAAGCTTGACAGACTGGTGACTGGAAGTGCAGCTGTTGGTGTACAGGGAGAAGAGTAGAGGAGAAAGAACACAGCCCTGAGGGGATCCGGTGCTGATGGTCTGTGAGTCGGAGATGTCTTTCCCCAGCTTCACATGCTGCTTCCTGTCAGACAGGAAGTCAGTGATCCACCTGCAGGTGGAGTCAGGCACACCAAGCTGGGAGAGCTTCTCCTGGAGCAGAGCTGGGATGATGGTGTTGAAGGCAGAGCTGAAGTCCACAAACAGGATCCTGGCGTAGGTTCCTGCAGAGTCCAGGTGCCGGAGGATGTAGTGGAGGGCCAGGTTGACTGCATCATCTACAGACCTATTGGCTCTGTAGGCAAACTGCAGGGGGGTCCAGGAGGGTGTCGGTGATGGCTTTTAGGTGTGAAAGCACAAGGCGCTCAAAGGACTTCATAACCACAGAGGTCAGGGCGACGGGTCTGAAGTCATTAAGTCCTGTGGTCCTTGGCTTCTTGGGAACAGGGGATGATTGTTGAGGTCTTGAAGCAGGCTGGCACGTGACATGTCTCCAGCGAGGTGTTGAAAATGTCTGTGAACACCGGAGACAGCTGGTCAGCGCAGTGCTTCAAGCTGGATGGGGAGACAGCATCCGGTCCAGCAGCTTTCCTGGGGTTCTGTCTCCTGAACAGTCTGTTGACGTCATTTCTCATTGATGGAGAGAGTCGTCGCTGAGGTGGGTGGGGGAGGCGGCGGGGGGGACCATTAAGGTGGGGGAGGTGGAAGTGATGCACTGTAGCTGTAGCTGTTGGGAGGTGTCGCGGGGGGATGGAATCAGGGAAGACCCTTTGTTGGGAGGTGTTGAGGGGGATGGTTACAGGACCGACCCTTTGTCCTTCAAAGCGACAGTAGAACTCATTAAGTTTGTTGGCTAGGCGTCGGTCGTTGGTGGAGTGGGAGACTTTAGGCTTGAAGCTGGTGATCTGTTTAAGCCCTCTCCAGACAGAAGCAGAGTTGTTTGCTGAGAACTGGTTTCGGAGTTTCTCAGAGTACCGTTTTTTAGCCTCTTTTACCGCCTTGCTAAACTTGTACTTTGCTACTTTAAGTCTGTTTTTGTCTCCACTCCTGAACGCCTCTGCCTTGTCCAACCTTAGCCTTCTGAGTTTGGCTGTGAACCAGGGTTTGTCATTGTTGAAACTCACCCTGGTGCATGATGGAACACAGCAGTCCTCACAGAAGCTGATGTATGACGTCACAGCCTCTGTGTACTCATCCAGACTGTTGGTAGCAGTCCTGAACACATCCCAGTCAGTAGAGTCCAAGCACGTCTGTAGATCCTCCACAGCTACACTGGTCCACTTCCTTGATGTCCTCACAACAGGTTTGCAGAGCTTTAGTTTCTGCCTGTAGGTGGGGATCAGGTGGACCATGACATGGTCAGAGTGTCCAAGTGCAGCACGGGGGGGCGGCGTGAAAAGCATCCCTGACTGTGGTGTAACAGTGATCCAGAATGTTCTCCTCTCTAGTCGGGCATTTAATATGCTGTCTGTATTTAGGTAGTACATGAGTGAGGTTTCCTTTGTTAAAGTCACCAAGGACAATAACTAGGGACTCCGGGTTGGTCCGCTCCACACATAGTATCTGGTCGGCAAGCATGCGCTGTGCGACCTGCACGTTGGCCTGCGGCGGGATGTAAACACCGACCAGAATGAATGAATGGAACTCACGGGGTGAATAAAAAGGCTTACAGTTTATGATGTAAGATTCCAGTTCAGGAGAACAATACTGTTGGATCACTGTCACGTCGTTGCACCAACCGCTATTGATGTAGAAACAGATTCCTCCACCTTTAGTTTTGCCGGAGAGGTCCGTGTCTCTGTCCGCTCTGTAGAGTTGGAAGCCTGCCAGCTGCAGCGCAGAGTCCGGTATTAATCCACAGAGCCACGTCTCCGTGAAGCACAAAACAGCAGATGAAGAAAAGTCCCTGTTTCCAACCAACAGCAGTTGTAATTCCTCCAGTTTGTTGGGCAGTGAGCGCACGTTAGAGAGAAATGTGCCCGGTAACGGTGTGCGTAATCCTCGCTGGCGGAGACGCACCAGCGCACCAGCCCGTTTCCCTCTCCTCCGGCGTTTCACTGCGTGAGCAAAGGTGAGCGCACCTTTGACTAGAATGTCCACAATTTCCAGTGAAGGGAGAAGAAAAGTAGGAAATAAATCCTCTGGCGTTGTTCCCCTGATGTTAAAGAGCTCTTCTCTGGAGAAAGCGATCCGGGTATCATCGCAAAAAACAAAGTTAAAACACAAAACAAAAAAAAAACAACACGCACAAACACACCGAGTCGACCGTCTGCGGCGCCATCTTAGTTAGTTTGAAATGTGTGAAAACAGGCTTTTTAGAACAAAAATCTAACACCGCAGTGTAATTTTCTTAGCCTCCTCTTTTGAATGCAACATTCAAATTACTAGAAGTGGATTTTGAGGGGTATAGCTCCATAGTCCCATTCATTCTGCACTGGCCTGTGAGCGCCCCCTATATGGAACTCTGGTGGAACTGCAATCAGATCAGAAGCCGGAAGTAACGAGAGAGTGGAACATCTTCCCTTATTAGAAATTCTTTGGTATGGTTTTATTTTCTATATACAGAACGATGACTAAATAGCCGTTCAGATGGATTTATTGCTTACAGTTTTTGCCCATGGCATACACACTAAAAACTAATGCTTAGACCAAAGCTTTAATACCTAAACTTCTTGTAGCATACCTCAAACAGTGTAACCATAGCTTAAGCACATTGTCAACAATTCTACAACACTACACACGTTTTCTTACATTAGACACTTTGTTCAAAAAACAAATCTGTTGTCATTGGGAAAACATTCTGTTCAAAATGCTAAACTCATTTGGCAATTGTAGGCACTTACATACACACCTGAAAACACTTGCACAGAAAACGGAACACCAATCGGTCTGAGCTTTAGCACTACAAATAAGCCTCAGGTAAGCCATTTTGAGAACTTTGCAAGCATGGAGGACAAAGAGAGAGGAGTCGGACGTGGAAGAGACATCGCCTGTGATGTTGACGAGGTCTTGTGGCCAGATCTGAACAGAAAGCGGGATCCATGGGACTCCCCCCCCCCACCCAGCCCCCCACCACACAATTTTAACTTTTTTTAGTTGCTAAATTTGATGATTTGTGATTTTATTTTTCTTAATTTCTGTAAGAATGCTTGTTTTTAATGTAAAAACTTGTTTGATTACTGCAGAAATTCTACTTTTGAGTTTTACAGAAGACTGAGTCTGAGAAAATGACAATAAGAATAGAAACACAAAGACTGCAATGTTTTATATAAAGCCCATTAGTGTGTTGCTGGTTATATGAAAGAGTAATTCAAATGGTGCTTGTGTGTATGATTTTGTTGCAAGAATTTCATGTTGTCAAGTTTTGATTTTGGCATATATGTGAGTTGTTAATCCACAACTGCTTTGTCTGATTGGCTTGTGTGTAGAGTTTTGACATGAGCCAAATTCTGCAAAAAGTGTGTAAGCAATAGGTAAAAAACTGTAACTAGCTACTGCAAAGTCTCGGAAAAATCATTGTCTGCCAGGCCAAATTAAGTGTTTCTTTTGCAGGCGACGGCGCTGAAGTTAGACTTAGACTTAGACTTAGACTTAGACTTAGACTTAGACTTCTCTTTATTGATCCCTTTGGGATGACTCCCGCAAGGAAATTAGATTTCCAGCAGCAGATTTTAGCATCTTACAAAAACACTCTTTAAATAGAAAAAAGATAGACAAAATATAGTATAAGAATAACAAAACACAACAATAAAAATGTTTAGCTAAATATTTTTCCAAAAATAAACAAACAGTAAAACAAACAATAAACTACAGATAAATAAAGATAGATATATAGGTATAGGACTATGTATGGTATTGTGTTATTATACAGTTAATAAATAAATGACATTTAGCATAAATTAGCAGTTAAGAGCAGTTAGAGTGTCCAGGTATGTATGTGAGTAGATTATTAATAATTTATTGCACAGTGTTCTGTTCTGTCCTCTTTACCCTATTTCCTCCTCCCCCGAGTGAGGAGTTGTAGAGTATGATGGCGTGAGGGACAAAGGAATTCTTGAGTCTGTTGGTCCTACACTTGGGAAGGAGCAGCCTTCCACTGAACAGGCTCCTCTGGTTGCTGATGACGGTGTGCAGGGGGGTGGCTGGCATTGTCAGTAATGTCCAGCAGTTTGTCCAGTGTCCTCCTCTCTGCCACCGTCACCAGTGAGTCCAGCTTCATGCCAACCACAGAGCCGGCCCGCCTGATCAGTTTATCCAGCCTGGAGGTGTCTTTCTTGGATATACTGCCCCCCCCCCAGCACACCACAGTGTAGAAGAGGACGCTGGTAACCACAGATTGGTAAAACATCAACAGCAGTTTGCTGCAGATGTTGAAAGACCGCAGTCTCCTCAGAAAGTACAACCTGCTTTGTGTCTTTCTGTACAGGTGGCTGGTGTGTGTTGTCCAGTCCAGTTTATTATCCACCCACAGCCCGAGGTATTTGTAGGATTGCACAGCCTCCACCTCAGCTCCCTCTAGCTGGATTGGTTGCAGTCTTGGTCTGGACCTCCCAAAGTCAATGACCAGCTCCTTCGTCTTGTCGTGTTGTCTGTCTTTCTGCACCTGCTATTCCCACACAAAGTTACAAAATTGTTAAATTTCAAGCACTTTCACCTGTTCTGATTAAGTTCTAAGAAATAAGCACCAATAATGATAAAAAATCTTGTTTCTATTTTTTTTACCTTTTTTATAATGGAATTTCCTTGTTTTAAATCTGTTAAGTATTAAGGCCGTGTAACAAAAATATGAACACCACACAAGGGTTAAGGCTTCCAAACAGGATTTTGTTTCGATGTTCTATCTCTGTTAGGAGCACATCGATCTCACAATCACTAAATCGTGTTTTTTCCCCATTTTTCCGTTTCATGATTGGTCATCAAGGGCTTCTTTACAAGGCTGTTATATTCATTTGATTAACATGGACGTTATTAGGACAAATATGGGACGACCCTGGGAGAAGCGCGAGGCTCGTGCACGACCGCATAAGGTAACGCACTTCCGTATTACTAACGAGAAGAGTGCGTACCGGTGCAAGGTGTTGTAAATTGGAATTTAGTTTTTTGCGTACGAAAATTCTGACTTTTTGGCGCACAAAATCTTTCAGAATAGAATCTATACACACAGTTTTATAAATGAGGCCCCAGGGGTCCGTTTTAGAAAGCAGGTTTAGTGAAAACTTTCCGTTTGTCAACCCTGAGATGAGGGAAAGTCTGAGGTTTTCCGTTTCAGAAAGGGAGGTTAATCAAACCTGAGAGAGATTGGTAACTCCAGCCCATTTCAGAGTCAGTTACTATGGTAACTGAGCCTGTGAACCTCACCTGGTCGGGAGCAGGTTTTCCCTCTGACAGCTCTCTTTCATTTCCTCATTCATTCAGTCTGTATCAGGCACATTTTAGTGCAGTTTGTTATCTGCATGAATAAAAAAACCCGTGTTGGTTTCATAATTGCAGAGATAGCATGACAGCTGCCTTTAACTGCAAGAGGCAGCCACATTTCTGTCTGGATTATGGCATTTTCTGCAGCAGCTGTGCAGTTTCAGCTGTCATCCATCCACCGCTCCAGTTCTAAATGTTCATTTTCCTCATACGTTTCAGCTAAACAGTCTTAAGCCCTTATATCCATCCATGAGAATGTGGACCTCCACAACATGTTTTTGCCGTATTGGGGATATGATTTATTGAAGAAGAAGCTGAAATGCTGCAAACAGAGAATTTTGAAACAGGAGATGTTTTTAAACATATTGTGTACCATATGCATCTTTTGATGCATCCCCTTGTATTTGCATGCAATACAGTTATTTGGAGGTAAATTGATCTTTGAGTAGTATTTCTTTTTAAAGCTGCACTTATCAATATCCTTATATAAACAGTGGCTCAAATTACCACATTTAGTGCGAAAGGAGTCACTGTGATAATCCACCAGTGAGTTATCACCTGACTGCGGTTTCCCTCAGCTTTAAGTAGCTTTTTAGCATATTTTAGCTTCATTGATTTGGTTTTGCAGCTAGCAACTTTTAGTTCATTCTCACACGCCCTCAAGTTGCCCCATACTCTGGTTAATCTACAGACCTTTCTTTAAAACTTTCATTGAAACTTCTAAATACCAAAGAAGTTGAAAACTATATGTTGCCCGCCCGACTGAAAAAAATCCAACACTGTGACAAAGTTTATACAAGTTTGTATAAGATGCGATTTGATGCAAGACTTTGTTATTTCAAAGTGAGTGGCAGCTGACAGAGTAAGCAGAGTGTAACATAACAGTAGGCACTAATGCAGAGATACATTGCAAAAAATAAAAAAAAACATAAATTCAAACTATGTCTATTGTGTATCGTGTACCTACATACACCTACATACACGCATTCCCTTTAATTTGCATGTGTCTGTTTGAAAAACGTATCTAAAGGTATAAAATGAAGACTGGGGGAGATGCACACCTTATATCCAAATATGAGAAAGTCTGACCGGAGTAGTCAACGAAGTAGGAGGCAGACTCGAGAAACTGTGTCCATTTCATCCCCAATGTGGTTTATTGACAGATGTAACCAAAAGCAATGTACAAAAATCAAAAGAACTAAATATACTAAATAACTTGGCCTTAACTCATAACAACTGAAAATTAGATAAACTTAGGCAAAACAAAAAGGGCACACAGATACACCCTCAAGCCATCTCAACCCCAGAGTTGCTCGAGGCCAACTGCTTAAATAGGCCTTCTCATCATCTAGGTAAGTATGAAATCCCTTCCCCACCACCGCAAAGTAGTAAACAGTCTGACATTCTAATCATAGGTGTAGAAACACATTTATCTTTGTCTCTTTAGGACTTAACCATTTCATGTAAACAATCAGAAAGCAAAACAAATAAATTACAAAACATACTTTCCGTGCGTTCATGGACATCGGAAAAACATTTTTTCCGGTGAAAACGTCACCATTCACGTCACTTCCTGTGGGAATCAGAGTTGGGAAACTCAGGCTACATTTTGCTAACCAGTTGGCGACGCGTTGTTGACAACTGACATTTGATGTAGGCGACTTTGGTTCACTGAAAATATATGAAAATATTTCATATAAATATGAACGCGCAATCATCTCACTAATTCAATCCAGCTATACTAATCATCAACAGCAGGTGTGTTCGAAGAACCTAATTAGCCAGATCATGATTAGCGCAATGATATCATCTAGGATGTGTCATTTGATCTCGGATGTTTTAAGCAACGTACGAAGAATGGACCTCAGTTGGTGACGCATTGTTGACAACTGACATTTGATGTAGGCGACTTTGGTTCACTGAAAATATTTCAATGACAATAAACTGTTTATTGTGGACAAACGCCTCTGCCAAGAAACATACATATACATAACATGTTTCAAATTATTCATAAATAGGCCTATGTATAAAAAAACAACACCTTATCCGTGTCCTTTCCCGTTCGTTGTCCTGCAGATAACACAAACAAACACCTGTCCACCACTGTACACCTGATGCTCTAGGCTACGCCCAACAGTTGGTGGCAGTCATGCAACAAGTTGTTATGCCAAATGGCAATATAACAGAAGAAGAAGAACACGCATCCTGGGGCCTGTTGCACAAAACTAAGATAAGGGATTAAGCCGGGATATTCTGGTTATCCTGGATGAATTTAGCTTTGACTTGGTTGCACAAAAGCAGGTTGAATTAAACCCAGCCAAGTAACCATGGCGATTTATTCTTTGCAGCTAGCCTGGTCCAGAGCAGGCTAACAGGCAGGCTAAGATTAATCCTGGAGTCTGATGTGTTAAATCAGCTGCCGCTCTGATCCGAAATAAATGTGTTTAACAGTTATTCCGTTGTTTTCTGAATGTGTTCTGCTTCATTTTATTAACATGCATTACTTGTCACTATTGCTGTCACGAGTTTGATTTAAATCCTACTACTGCAGACAGTTGTTGAGATGGTACGCGGGGAGGCGGGGGGAGGCAGGGGGATCCTCCCACACCGTGCAGCAGACTTTTTGCATCTGTAGGCTCGTTCGAGATGAACTGCGCCTCGCCTGTAAAGTAGACGAGAGCAGGCGGCAGCAGCGGGGGGCGGTAACAAGTCCGCTCTCAAGTCAGACAGTTTTCCAGCTGATTCCAGCAGCCTTCAGGCTGAACAGGAAGTGACACAAACACTGTGGTCCGTTCGGGTCCGATTCAGATTTAATAAAATGTTATCAGACCCATATATCAGCTCCTACACAGTCTCCAGTTGTTTTTATTATGACAGAGTAGCTGTCAAAATTCTCTACATGAGATCTGTTGCTGATTTTAATTACCAACAGACTGTAGATGATCCGTAATCTGAACAGATTTAGTCTCTCTGACTTCTAAACATAACTATCAGCCACACAACAGGTGTTCCGTACAGAATAAGCTTTTAAATCAGACAAATAGCAGTTAAAATCTCTCTGATTCAAAATCAATAAAAAGTTAATATAAAACATCATCATGTTGAGTCGATTCTGAACCAATCAGCTGTTCGATCAGCTGAGAGGCCGGCGTTTCCCAGCATGCCCTGGGTCCACTTGCGTCCGCCTGGCTCTTGCAGTTGGTGAAAAGCAATGGGGGTAAGCTTCGCTTCAGAGCTCGAACCTCCCATGGGATCGCTTCGTTGCTACAAAGCGATCACCTCCCGTTAGCATTCCGCTGACCGCCATTTTGTTTTTACGTCACTTGACAGCGAATAACTTTACATCTGAAGCGTTTAAAGACTCTATTTGTCCATTGTTTATTTCTACAGAAACACGAAAATGTATAAAAGGCTCCATTACCTTGTACCTCACGTTATGATTCCGTAGCAGATGTTTTTGTGAAAATAGGCTAACTATTGTGTCATAACCAGGCGACTTACTGTCGCATAGTCGAAAAATTACCGTACTGCCAGGAGAAGCCATAGACAGTATATAAGAAGGGAGAAACCATAGACGGCCAAGCTCGCAGGCAATCGGGTGGGCGTGGAGGCATGCAGTCAAGTGAGAAGGTGAAGCCCAGAGAGAGTTTATGAAAAGCATCGGAACAAAATATTTCAGCTTTATTATATATAATATTTCAGTTTTCAGCAACGTTTTGATGGATTGGAATTACTCATACTTCGATAGTAGCAAATGAATTCATATGAGGTAACGATAGTTACGTTATTGTAACTCCAAATTCTATGAGTATAGGCGTAGCCCTCTAAGGCTACGCTATTGGGTTTATCCCTTCGCGCATGCGCAGTCGTGAAGATTTTCTTTCCCGCCCTTGCGTACAGTACGGGCTTCAACTACGTCCGCAGATACTGTATATGTACAGAGCGGACCCGTTGTTCATCTCCCAACATCAGCTTTTTCTTCAGCTAATGTAATAGGAGCAGGTGGCCCGAATCTTAGAGGGCTACGCCTATACTCATAGAATCTGGAGTTACAATAACGTAACTATCGTTCTATTTCGTATAGGCTTCGCCCTCTAAGGCTACGCTATTGGGTTAGGGCGAAGCTGATGTAGTCAATGCCACATAGACTTTTATTTTATTTTTTTTTATTTTTTTTTCTCTCTCTCATGCATTGGCAGAAGATCGCATCAGAAGCGTTATTCCGGTAAAAGAGCCTGCCATGGTAAATACTTGACCTAGCTGGCTGCAAAGCACAAGCCATGAGTGTAGGCGTGCATGATAGTGAGAGTTGTAAATGATTGACAATTATGGGACGTCCATGTTCCTCTCAGCCACCCAGTGTAGGGGGGGTGAGGGTCTCAGACGAGTGACCTACACATGCAGCGGTACATATCATGATTGTAGGCGTGCATGGTAGTGAGAGATAGTGACAACATATATATGAGGCACCGCTCTCCTCCCAGCACCCACAGCAAAAAAGAGGGGGGGGGTTGCTGGCAGGCAGAGCACACATACAACGGAGTATATTCGACGTTGAGTGAGGATAGAACCGAGTGGGTCATAGAGGGCTCAGACATATCGCGCAGATAGAAACGGATGAAAGGGCATGGAGATGCCCAGGATGCCGCTGCGCAGATGTCGGCTACTTTCATGTCCTTGAACAGAGTCGGTGATGCCGACAGTGCCCTCGTAGAGTGTGCCCGGATGCCCGTGTTATAGGTCTGGGTGATAGCCTCGCACAGCCAGTGAGACAGACGCTGTTTTGAAAGGGCCGCTCCTTGGGTGTGTTCCCTATAGTGTAAACAGCTGCTGTGTCTGCTTATGTCCGCCGTGCGTAAAACGTGCCGTGATAACGCGCGCGCCGGGCATAACCAGTGGAAAACCTCCTCCGCGTCGTTGTCATGAGGCGGGGGGGGAAAAACCCTTGAGGGAAAGACACCCTTGACCGAAAATAATTAGTTAGAATTTTTCGGTGTGAACGAGGGGTTTGGCTGCAAGGCGGCTGCGCTCCCGTCCCCTCTAATGGAGAGGCAGGACAGTGAACTGACAGCGCACATAAGTCGCTCACTCTCTTGGCTGACGTCAAGGCAAGGAGTAGCGCCGTTTTTAGTGACAGCAACCTGAGAGAGGCTTTTGCTAGGGGGCTTGAAAGGAGGCTTCCCCAGAGCTCGAGCACCAGTGCTATGTCTCATTGGGGTGTGAGAGGGTGCACGGCGGGTTTCTGTCGTCTGACCCCCCTTCAAGAAAACACTTTACCAGGGGGGTGCGCAAAAACCATCCTCTCTCCATAGCCTTCGTGGCAGGATGAGATGGTCGCTGCGTAGGCTTTGACTGTAGATGGAGCCAAATCATTAACCACTAATGTTTGGAGATAAGCCGACACGAGAGGCAGGGGGACACGATGGTCCGCTTCCTACTCTGTGCACCAGCGTTGGGAGGCAACACGCTGTAGTGGAAGGGGCTCTAGCGTTCTGGATAGTGCGCACCACGGCAGGAGGCAAGCCTAATTTCTGCAAGCGTTCCCGCTCAGCAGCCAGCCCCGCAGTCGCTGGGTTACCACCACCGGAGGTGCAATATCGAGCTGTCCAGCTGTGACAGAGCGTCCCTCGCGCCACGGCAGTTGCCAGGGGGGACCCGCCAGCAGCTGAACCAGAGTCGGGAACCAGGATGCGCTGGTGCGCTCCGGTGTCACTAAGATGACTGACAGATTCTTCTCCCGGATGCGTTCCAGGAGGCGAGGGGTAAGAGGGACCGGAGGAAAGCGTATAGGAGGGTTCTGGGCCAGGGTTGGTGGGAGAAGGCGTCTATGCCGAGGAGTGGATTGCCCCGTGTGCTCAAGGAAAAACACAGAGCGCACTGTGTGTTCTCTCGTGAGGCGAACAGATCCACTTCCGCTTTCCCGAACCTGCTCCGCAGCTCCTGAGCAATAGAGGGATTCAATTTCCACTCGCTGTGAGAGGGCCCTCCCTTCGACATTAGGTCTGCCGCCCGGTTCAAAACCCCGGGATGTAAACAGCTTTGAGGGACCACAGATGACTGTAGGCCCACAGCAGGAGGCTCCTGGCTATTTCCAATAGCCGGGCCGAACGCACGCCGCCCTGGCGGGTTATGAACGCTGCTGCTGTAGGCTAATGTTGTCTGTCCATACGACAACATGTCTCCCTGCTACCACTGGGTGAAGTGTTAAGACCTTCAGCACCGTGGACAGCTCCAGGCAGTTTATGGGGGGGGCATCCTCCTCCCACCACCTGCGACTCGCATATTCCTCCCCAGCCAGTAAGGAACGCGTCACGTGTGACGTCACTTAGCCCAGGGGAACCCCGGTTGAGAGGGTTCGGGGGTTTCCTCAATATGCCAGGTCTGACTGAAGAGAGGGAGGAATGGTCAGCATTCGCCACTTGTGGCGTATAGGCTCGAGGCGCTGGCGGTGAGACCACCTCTGGATTATCCTCATGTGGAGGACACCCAGGGGGGCTACTACGTGACCCGCAGACATCATGCCCAGAAAAAGCATCACAGACAACGCTGACAGTGCCGCGTATGGCGAGTGAGCTTTTTTGCCAGTTCGTGGCAAAGCCAGTGTTTGCAGATGTTGCAAACTTTCATAGTTTGCAGCGCTGCCTTTTGAGCAGACCGTCCAGGTAAAACAGGACCCTGATGCCTTTTTTCCGCAATGGCTGAAGTGCCGTCTCCATGCACTTGGAAAAAGTGCGGTGGGGTAGTGAGCACCCGACCAGCAGCCGGTTGTACTGGAATGGGCCCCTTGGAAAAAAGCGCAGGAATTTTCTGTGTCTGGGAATAATTGGATGTGAAAGTATAAGTCTTTCAGATCCACAGACGTGAACCATTCGTGGTGGCGCACACATTCCAACACGTGCTTGACCGTCAGCATGTGGAATTTGCGCCCCGTAATGCACCGGTTGAATTGGGGCAGGTCGAGAATAGGACGCAACCCGCCTTTCTTTTGTGTGTCACACTCATCCATGCCGCGCTGTGCTCCGAAAACGGGCGTGCGCATGTTTGTGTTTACAGACATGGCCGGCAAGGAGCGCAGAGTCCGTTCTGCCGCTGAGCGAGACGTGTGATCGTGTCGCCCAGCCCATGGTAGGGCTCTGTTGAAAGGGCGGCGGCCGGTCACCGCCGACTGGGGCGGGAGCGGCCACCTGGTCACTGTCGTCCTCATCCCGCTGGCATAGCCGGGGGGAGAAGAATGACTGAGCGGCAACGCTCATAGCGCGTGAGCGTTTGCTCCCGCTGTCTGCATAGTGAGAGAGCAGTGGAGCTCCGCGTGCTGCGGTGGGCTGGTGTGTGCTTGTCATAGATATACCTATGTGTGCTTGTGTGGGGAACGACTGTCATGTTGTCAGCGCATTGTTCAGTGGGAACGAGGGCTGTTGTGTCTCCGGCACTTAACCGTAGAGGGACAGACGTTACCCGCGCCCCGACATAGCCACGCCTTTGTGGCTCTGGGGTCGGGTTAGACCAGGTGGGGGACACCTTCATGGTCCTCCGGCTCCGTGAAGCCTGCCGGTAATGTGCCGGCAGCCGCTGCGGAGGGGGGCCGGGCGGAGGAGCGGGGCTCGAAGCCTGTGAGGACGCCGCCGCAGCATTTTATGGCAGTTGTCATGGCGACAGCGCTGCTCTGGAGGGACGGGCTTCCAAGAGCCGAGCCTTCGGAGCCGCTCCGCGTCTACGACCGCTTGGTGAGGAGGGACGTGGCTGTCTGATGACGGGCCCCAAATAGTCCATCGGGAGCTATGGGGCCGTACAGAAGCTCGCGCCTGACGTCAGTGGGTAGCTGCGACATGTGGGACCACAGTCTGCCACGCCATGACTCTGGACAACGCCACCGTGGACGCCATGGTCAGGGTGTGGGTGGCGGTCATGGCCGTGCTAATCTCCGTGGCTAGCTCCGGAGGAAGAGCTCCTGGAGTGGTGGCCATAGCGGAGATGGGAGAGGTTAGCATACCTGATCCTGGGGGAAAAGGCGCGGGTTTCCGGTGGCCGAAAAAAAGCAGCCTCCGGAAGCAGAATGGACGCCAGGCTCTGCTCCAGGGGGGGTTACCGAAGGGAAGCCCACTTCTGTGTTGCCTTGAACCCGAGTGAACGGGGCGTAGCGAGAGACGGGAGCCTTCAGTTTCCCGGGCTGGGAGAGAGAGCCTCCTCCACGAACGGCCGAATGCTCCGTGAAGCGCGGCCAGAGTGGAGCCCGTGAGAAGGGCGGCTCCTGAGCGTAACATCCCCGCTCAAGAGGCCAAGAGCGGGGGCTGGAAGCTCAGCTCAGCCGGGAGCGCTATGCCTCTCTGGTCTGCCGCCTTTGATGATCTCCGGCAGATCCAAAAAGAGAGCCTTAGCGGTGGAGGCCACCGAAACGGTGCCCCCGGCCGTTTCAGAGATGGGGAGAGCCGCAATGAGAGGGCATCGATCCCCGTCTCAAGGTCCAGTCCTCCCAGGGGGGAGGAGGGACAGCCGGTGACGGAGGCGTTATCCGAGGGAATCGAGCCATCGGGCTCGTGCTCGTCGATAAAGCCTTCCTCCAGCGGATCCAGGGTGTTGACGGATTGCCGTCTGTCTGCCCAGCTGCCATCCCCTTCCCCGCTAGCCTGACAAGCCAGTAAGCTTCCGCCCGCCGGATAAGCTCTTTAGATGGCAGGTGGGCGCAGAACTGGCAGGAGGTGTCGGGGGCGAGAGTCGGGCCCGCGTGAGCGGCACCGAGGCAGGTCTCGCAGCGGGGATGGAGGTCCGGCGGCGGGATGTAGCCGGTCCGGCAGTTGGAGCAGAGGCGAACACCGCTGGAAGTCGAGTTTGTCTTCATACTGCTAGCTTGAAGAAAAAGTGGGAGATGAACAACGGGTCCGCTCTGTACATATACAGTATCTGCGGACGTAGTTGAAGCCCGTACTGTACGCAAGGGCGGGAAAGAAAATCTTCACGACTGCGCATGCGCGAAGGGATAAACCCAATAGCGTAGCCTTAGAGGGCGAAGCCTATACGAAATAGAACATTTATCCACGAACAAGTAGGCTATGATATTTTAAGAAATGTATATGTTGTTAAATAATGAGGGTTAGGAGGTATAGCTACACAGGAGATGGGGAAATTATACAGGCAATGGAGAAAAAAAAACGTCTTAAAGCCAATTGCGGTTAACGTTATTCCTTTATTTATTTACAGATCAGTGTGCCACCTCCCCCCACACACCACCCATACAATGTTACTGTTACACACTGCACATATCTATACATACTGTACATATCTGTCTATATTGTTCACACTGCATATCCATGTGTTCTGCTCTTATAATGCTACTTTTAATACACTGCACATAGCCTTAGTGTAAACCATACCACTTGGTTAACTGTATACTACTGTCTACACTGCACTATGCCATATACTGTTTATACTACACTACCTGTCTATACTGTACTTTTTTTGCACTTGTGGTTTGACATTAACTGCATTGAATTGTCTCTGTACTTGTACTCTGCACAATGACATTGAAGAGAAATATAATCAAATCTAATCTAAAGGTGTCTTGACACCTCCCTTATCAATATTCACTGTGTAGGCCACTGACTTTGAATATATATCATTATAAAGTTCTATGACATAAGTAATAAAACCACATGACATTTCTGTCAGAGCATGTTTACTTGAATGTCTACTGTGTGTTTCAATAATAAATATTGAATCATTTGGTTAATAATATTGCTTTATTAAAAGTTGAAATAGTAAAACACAAATAAAAACATTATATAAAAAAGTAATAATAATAAATAAAAAAAATCCCTATCTCTGTTAAGGCTGTATATACAACCCAGAACACAGAGAAACCACTCAGGATACAGATAAACAGTTCAAGTATGTATTAGGCATAAATACTCAGAGGAGATGAACAATCAAGGCTGAGCTTGTAGTCTTCTGGGAATGGACTGCAGCTTGAGGGAACCAGGCAGTGGCAGATCAGAAGAAGTTCCGAGTAGAATCCAGGAGAAGCAGGTGGTTGTGTCTGAGTGACGTGAGGCAGGCAGCACGGCAGAGCACGGCAGGTAGGAAGCAGGTAACAGCGGGATCTGCACAGAGGAACTGAAGTTAGACAGAGAAAATACTAAACGAGAGTTTCTAGATTACAAATACATCCGAAAATGCTTCTCACCTTCATTCACTTTAAGTGAATGTAGCCTTGGCCAGGAGGGGTTGATGTCGTCAGGCGGTACCCATCGTTCATTGGGTGTTTCAACCCTTATCCGCAACACCCTCCCGATGGTGGGTCGGCAGTGGTGGCCAAGTCACTGCCCATCTTCCCCTCCTGGCTTCCAGCTCAACTCCTCCCTCCTGCTCCATACCCAGCAAGAGGCTCTTTCCGCTGCCTCCCCCCATCCTGCGAGCTGCTGTCTTTCTCTCCTTCCCTGTCATTCCAATGGCTGTCAGCATTCTCCACACTGACTGAGCAGGAAATCCTCTACAGCCAACCTCGACCGGGAACAGCCATGCCTGCCATCCTTTCCCCCTACAATCATACAGAAGGTCTTGGTATTTGGCGCTCTTCCTTTCAAATGCCTGTTCACACCCCTCTTCCCATGGGACTGTAAGTTCTATGAGGATGATCTTCTTTGCCTCTTCAGACCACAGTACCACATCTGGCCTCAGGGTTGTCTGGACAACCTGGGGGAACCGCAGCCTTTCTCCCAGGTCGACCTTCATTTCCCACGATTGGGCCTTTTGTAGCAGACTGGTTCTTGTTGACGTGGTGGTTGGTGGCTTTTTCCCCCTCCCTTACAAACTGGATTGATGTTGTTTTTTCGAGGTGCTTGGCGTTTCTTTATCCTCTCCTGCTCTAAGGTGTTAGCGAGTGACATGAGCACCCTATCGTGGCGCCACCTGTACCTTCCCTGGGTGAGTGCTTTTTTACACCCGGACAGGATGTGCGCCATGGTGCCCTTCTCCCCACAAAGCCTGCACAATGGGTCCTCCCTCATGCCCCACCTGTGCAAGTTTGTTGGGGTTGGGAGTGTGTCGTATACTGATCTCAGCAGGAAGGAGATGCGGAACGGCTGCAGTCTCCATAGGTCCGCCCAGGTGATCTTCCTCTTGGGAAGATCCCATTTGGTCCAGGCTCCTTGGGAAGCTAGTTCCACTGCCCTTGAACTTCGTCTTTCTTCTTCCAGGTTCCGTACCTCCTCTTGAATCATGGCTCTTCTGTCACTGGTTCCTGCCTTCCTCCACTGTTGGAAATGGGAGGTTCCAAGACCCTGTCTTCCCGCGCATGGTGCTCCAATGACATCACGTAGCTTCACCATGCTCTCAGCCTGCGCAACAGATGAATCAGCTGCCCACTTGCGTCCTGATCTTGTGATGACGCCTGCATATCTGACTTGTTCATCCTGGGAGTCTCTGTATGTCATTACGACTCTGCACTTTGCAACTTTGAATTCCTCAACCACGGATGACAGAGGAAGTTGCAGCTGCCCTGATCTTATGTACAGGCCTACTGCAGTGAAGCTTGGAGGGATTCCCAACCACTTTCGGAGGTACTTATTGATCTTTCTTTCCACTCCTTCAACGCATGTCATCGGGACCTCATACACCGTCAGTAGCCACATGAGCCTTGGCAACAGTCCATGTTGATAGAGCCATGCTTTAAACTTCCCAGGGAGCCCTGATTTTTCGATCCTCCTCAGCCATTCCTCCACCTGCCTTTCCATACTGGCTATGTTGTTCCTGTCAGTAAGTGAGTCGTCAAACCACTTTCCGAGGCACTTGATTGGATTCTCCTCTATCGATGGAATCACTTCCCTCTGCACATGCAGCTTGAACCTGTTGGTCAACTTCCCATTCCTGATCACCATACTCCTGGATTTTTTTGGTTTAAACTTCATTCTGGCCCATGTTGCCATGTGGTCCAAAACAGTTAGTACCCACCTCGCCTCCACATGAGTTGTGGTCATCACGGTTAGGTCATCCATGTAGCCTCTTATTGGGGGTTGTCGAATGCCTGACTCCATTTTTGGACCCCGGGCTTCCTTCTCCGCAGCTGTTATTAGGAGGTTCATTCCCATGACGAAGAGGATGGGGGGAGATTGTGCAGCCAGTTACGATACCCTTTTCCAGGCTTTGCCACTGAGTTGTAAAATGGGCCGTCTTGAATCGTAGCTGGATTCCACCAAAGTAACTTGTGATCATTCCCTTGATGTGCTGAGGGATATGGTAGTGGTCTAATGCTGCATGGATGAGGGCGTGAGGGATTGATCCATAGGCATTGGCCAAATCCAGCCAGACAATAGTCAGGTTGCCCTTGCTGGCTTTAGCCTCACGGATCATCTGACTGAGAACTCCGGTGTGTTCCAGGCATCCAGAGAAGCCCGGAATTCCACCTTTCTGGATAGCAGTGTTAATGTATCCATTCTCGGTCATGTACGAGGTCATCCTCTTGGCCAGTACAGAAAAGAAGATCTTGCCTTCTACACTTAGTAGTGAGATTGTTCTGAATTGGTCAATGGTTGAGGACTTCTCTTCCTTTGGCACGAAACAGCCCTCTGCCTTCTTCCAGCATGATGGAATAGTACCCTTTCTCCAAATCCTCCGGAACAGCTTCCACAGCCTCCGAAGGAGCATTGGGCATTTCTTGTATACCTTGTAAGGTATACAGCTTGGGCCGAGGGGCAGACCCTGTTCTGGCCTTCTTCACCACCTCTTGGACTTCCTTCCAGGATGGTTCACTGATGTTGAGCTCTTTTTCCGGGGTCTTTGTACTATTGATGCTTGGGTTGGCATCCAGGGCCTGGTTTCTGGAGGTGTCATGATGGGTCTCCCTCAAGAACGCCTCCACCTCTTCTCTGGGGGCTAGTCAGCTTTCCAGATTTTGCTTCACCCAGCAGTGTTCTGGTGAATCGGAAGGGGTCTTTAGTGAACTGGGATCTTTTGTTCTCCCTATCCTTCCTCTTCTTCCGAGTGCTTTCTGCTCTTCGGAGTCTACAGAGGCG
Organism: Perca schrenkii; assembly: GCA_025617405.1. Taxonomy (NCBI): domain Eukaryota; kingdom Metazoa; phylum Chordata; class Actinopteri; order Perciformes; family Percidae; genus Perca; species Perca schrenkii. Next base: position 18,554 of record JABUOV010000617.1, read on the forward strand.
CTCCCGGAGTTGACTCGTCAGATCCTTGATGCCTTGCCTTTCATCAGCAGGTGCTCTTTTGAACTGCTTGGTGAGAGTCTTGATTTCTCCCCTCAGGTGATGAATTTCCCTTTCTCTTCTGCTTGGCTGGTGTGCAGTCTTGATGTTGACTTTCTTCTCCTCAATTCCAAAACGCTCCCTTGCCAGGTTGTAGGTTATTGTTGTGAGAGTATTGACTTTCTGTTCTACCGTCCCTGCTAGCGTGGCTTCTAGCACTTTGTCGAGATCTTGGTCTAGTTGGTACCACTCTTTGTTGTCACTCATCTTGGGCCATTTGATTCGTTCTCTCGCAGGATAGGGTTGGCTCCCTGGGGTGGCATCAGGTGGGTACCTCCTGAGGTCTTGAGGTAACACAGGTGCTGAGAGATCCCCAGTACTGTGGGGTGCTTCCTGCCTGGAGCTCTCCTGCGTCTCACCAGGTGCTACCGCTGTGCGCTGCTCCTGTGACCCCTCTTTTCCACAGTTGGTTCGGCTTTGATGTATCTTAAGCCCTCTTTTGTTCTTGCAGATCTTTCCGCAATGACACTTTACTTCCAATGCCTCCCCTGTTAAGGTTGTTTGGGTGAGCCGTCTCTTTGTCCGTAATTCATTCCTGGCCGTTACCGTTGTGTCTGTCCTGTCGAGTCTCTCATCCTCCCCCTCTCGGGAGACTCTGGGGGGTATTGCTCTGTATTACTTTCTGTAGCTTGAGTTGGTGCCCTCTTGCGAGTGCTGTGGATGAGGTTGCTAACCTCATACACCCACGCCAGTCTTTCCTGGAGGTCATCTGTCTTTCCAGCGTCACCGAACTTCCTCGGTTGCCACCCAGACTTTCCTGGAAGTCACTGGTTGCCCAGAGTTTCTAGATTACAAATACATCCGAAAATGCTTCTCACCTTCATTCACTTTAAGTGAATGTAGCCTTGGCCAGGAGGGGTTGATGTCGTC